>LPNX010381183.1:7660-61537 GCA_001517045.1 Pseudotsuga menziesii
GAGAGCAAAAATACTTCTACTCTATAATCTCTCCACAAAATATTTTGTGGAGAGCTAACTAGACAAATACAAAGATGCAAAGCTAAACAAATATACAAGTTACCTTACAACATTTGATCATGAAAATGGAAAGTGTAGCACAATGTCCCTCCAAAGATTCCTTAGATTAAATGGCCCAACTAGGGCAAAAAAATTACAATAGCAAGAGAGAGAGAGAGAGCTTGAGAAGATAGCGGAGAAATAATCCGGCAGCATAACAATAGCATGAGAGAGCCTGTGAAATGAGGGAGTGAGACCCTCATTATATAGTTGAGGAAGACCCCAACCCCTTGAAGATCAATGGCCAAGATTAGATCTAGATCTACATTAGATCTCCACCACTAGATCTAGGTATTTGACTTTTTACCACTCTCAACCAATCTACACCCTTAGATTGCTTTTTAATCCATGGCTTGAGTGCTTGATCCATGTCTTAATCATTCTCCACCCTTAGATCTAGGGTTTTTGGCCAAGTGGGGGCCCCCTTTGGCTCAAATTTTAATTTTTATTATTTTAATTTTTGTCTTTAATTTTATCTTTAATTTTTTTAAATTTTTTATATAATATTTAATCTTTTATCTTTTTATTTTTAATTTTTAATCTTTAATATTTTATCTTTTACTTTTTTATTTTTAAAATTTTTAATCTTTTAATCTTTTATTTTCAAGTTTTAATCTTATATTTATCTTTAATATTTTATTTTTTGATTTTCTATTAATATTTTATTTTTTAATTTTTTAATTTTTTAATTTTTTATTTTTTATATTTTATTTTAAAATTTCTATCTTTTTATTCTTTTATTTTTTAATTACTATCTTTTATTTTTAAGTTTTAATCTTATATTTTTTATTCTTATCTTTTTAATTTTTTGATCTTTAATTTTTTAATCTTTTTATTTTATTAAGACAAAAGGGATGCCCCACTTAGGAGATATTTAGACATTTATTTTGACCATGGAGGGTTTATTTAAATCAAATTTTGGCTATGCTTAGTCATCCCCCAAACTTAATTACCATGGCCTTATTTGATTTTTTCCTTCAAAATCAAATAATTTAAATTTTTGACTTAAGGAAATTAATTAATTCCCTAGGAAAAATAGACCTTGCTTAGCCAAAAATGGTCTGTCTCCTTAACCCCTTATCAGAATGACATGGGACTCGAAGCAGTGGCTTAGGGGGTTTCATAGCAATTTACCTTGCATTCATAGCCCCTATTACAAAGTGCCAGTGCTTGAGTAATTACATTATTACATCAAAACTGAGTTAATTATCCACCAAGGGGTGAAATTAATTAACTGGAAAAAATAATAAAAATTCAATAACATAACGAAACTCCGCAAGACTCTAGACAGATGCCTAGCATGGTCATGAATTACACTTTAAAGCCTTAGCCACCTCATGGACTTGACTGGTAGAACGCCCGTCACCACTTTGGAGGATTTTGAGTGAAAACCAAACCGATTAAACTCGTTTGTTCAACAAGATCAATTGGAAAGGGAAAAACACTCGATGAGGGGACTTCCCTAACAATCAGTTCCATGGTGTGGCATCCGTATCATAAGATCCATACTAGTACATAAAATTACATTAATTTTCCCACGCAGGGGAGCGGACATTTCGTTTTACAAAGGGGCAATTGCCCTGCAGAAGTGAAAAATCCTCAGATTTTCCCAAGGTAAAATTATGTACATCCACATGTACATGGAGTTGCCACCTAGTCGAAATAGGTTGGCAACATCTGGCTCCGACTTGGGGACATGTGTTCGATCCTCGGAGAGCACATGAGAACTCCAGAATCCTGCAACCACAAATTTCTCACCAATAACCAACATAAGGCCCCTAGTAAAAGCAATAAATAAACAATAAATAATGTGGATAAATGAAATTGCTATACATATATGTATAAACAATAAACAAATGAAATAATACAAAACTTTAAAGAAATGCAAGGGAAAAGGGTTAGAGATACGTTACAAAGGGTGTCCCTTTGGACACCACGTTGACTCTATGTGTAATAAAGCTTGAGCTGTTGACCATTCCTTGGAATGTTCAATGGCTCACCATCTAAGTGACTTAGGTTGAAAGAATTTGGTCCTGCAACTGATCTGATCACATAAGGGCCTAACCATAGGCTGTCAAATTTCCCATGCTTCCCTGGCTTTTCTCTGCCTTTGTCCCATAGGACAACTGTATCCCCTACTTTGAAGTCTCTCTGTCTAGCTGACTTGTCAAAGGCTTTTTTAGTCTTTTCCTGACTTTTAAAATTTTGGTCATAAGCTTTTCTCCTTATTTCATCCAATTCTACTAACTGATTTACTCTGTTTTGAAGTGCAGATTCTTCTATGTCAAACTCTCGGAGCAACTGATACACTGGCAGGGTAAGGTGAACTGGCAGCTGAGCTTCTAAACCATAGACTAATTCAAAAGGACTCTTTCATGTGGATGCTTTCTTTGTTATTCTATCAGCCCATAAAGCATATTTTATTTTACTATCCCAAGACCTTTTGATTTATTTTACTTGACTGGTAGAATGCCCGTCACCACTTTGGAGGATTTTGAGTGAAAACCAAACCGATTAAACTCGTTTGTTCAACAAGATCAATTGGAAAGGAAAAAAACACTCGATGAGGGGACTTCCCTAACAATCAGTTCCATGGTGTGGCATCCGTATCATATGATCCATACTAGTACATAAAATTACATTAATTTTCCCACGCAGGGGAGCGGACATTTTGTTTTACAAAGGGGCAATTGCCCTGCAGAAGTGAAAAATCCTCAGATTTTCCCAAGGTAAAATTATGTACATCCACATGTACATGGAGTTGCCACCTAGTCGAAATAGGTGGGCAACAGATACCAAACTTGGGCTAGGGGGCAATTTGGATGGGGAAGTTAATTTTAGCCCATGGAAGGCTAGGATTGTAATGATATTGCAGAGAACGAACTATGAGAAAAAATGAATACTACTGCTTCACATCCTATCACAGTTCGTATAGTTGCATTTGATAAGGCCACATTTGATAAGCAAGACATAAAAGCAAAAAAAATCATACTTGATGCCATTAAATATAATGTCATACAACACATTTTTGGGAAAGACTATGCTCATCAGATGTGGAGTGCATTGACCAACCTTTACCAGATTTCTAATGAAAATCAGAAAATGGTGTTAAGGAATAAATTGAAGAGCATTAGGATGAACAAGGGGGATAACATGGTGACCTCCTATAATACCAGGATTACACAAGTTTGAGATGATATTGGAGTAGTGGGAGAGAGGGTGCTAGATCCAGAGTTGGTTCACACAACACTGAATAGCGTGACAAAGCCATGGTATGTTTTTGTTGAGTCCATTGTTGCTCATGAGCACATGCTTACATGGGATAGTATTTTGGATGATTTCATATAGGAGGAGACCCATAGGGGATATGTACAGGGTATTAGATCACACAACAAGGAGGATGAGGAGAATGTGGTGTTCGTAGCAAAGGGGAAGAAGAAGTCTAGGAAGGATTCCAAGGGTGGAACCAAGCATCATGATGGCGAGAAGAACATGAACAAAGTGAAAATATTTGCTTGTTATAAGTTTGGGAATCATTCTAGAAAATTCCCAAACACGAAGAAGAATCAACATACAACAAATTCAACAGATATTGATGAGTATGTTACTAGATTCAAGAGAGAGTTTTCTCTCTTTGTTGGTGGTTGTAGAGAGAGAGAATAATCCATCACCAGCAGGGATATTGAGGACCAAGTGGATCATTCCATGATTGTTGGGAATTCACTACGTGCTTCCACTACTTCCTCCACATGGTACATTGATAGTGGATCTTCAAGTCATATGACAGGTGTTTGAGACATGTTCACAGAGACGTCAGAGGAAGACTTGGAGTTGGAGGTTGTATTGGGTGATGATACAATGGTGAGAGCAGTTGGGAATGGGACAACCCACTTTGACAGAGAGTCCATGGAGCCCAAGTTACTGAGGGATGTATTTTACATACCTTGGATGAAAAATAATCTTGTGTTAGTTTCCACAACTGAGGATAGAGGCCCTGGGGTATATGTCCTAAAAGGGAAATTTTACATCTTTCCCAAAGCAGAGGGTCCATTTGCTTCATATACAACTGGAGTTAGATGCATGAAACTGTAAAAGATTCTCTTCCATATGCACCATGCACCGAAACACACCCAGAGTAGCAGCGAGTTGTGTGAGTTATGGAACAAAAGGATGGCTCATATTCTTCATCCAACTTTCAGGATGTTGAGAGACATAACCATAGAGTTTCTAGATTTCGGTACAGAGTAGAGTGGTGTATGAAGAGGGTGTGCTATGGGAAAGTACACCAATATTTCTTTTTTCGAGCAGTGATAGTAGGTTAGAGGGAGTGTTGGATTTGATTCATTCAAAATTATGTGGTCCCATGTCTTCTGCCACATTGATAGGTTTTGAGTACTACATTACATTCATCGATGACTTTTCCAGGAAGCCCTGGATCTACTTTCTGAGAAGCAAGAAGTAGGATGAGGTATTGCTTCGATTCCAAGATTTCAAAGCTCTTATGGAGAACTAGACATGAAAGAAGTTCAAGGTTGCTTAGATCAAACAATGGGTTGAGTATAATTCCCATGCATTCATTGAGTTTTGTAGGCAAGAGGCTATACGGAGGAAGTTGACAGTTCCCTACAATCCATAGCATAATAGAGTGGTTGAAACGAAGAACCGTGCAATAGTGGGTGCACCTAGAGATATGCTACATGATTAGAGTCTTCCTTTCTTTCTATGGGCAGAGGCCCATAACACAACTCTTTTTGTACAGAACATGAGTCTGCATTGTTCCTTTGGGTGCAAAACTCCTGAGGAGATGTTCACCAAGAAGAAGCATAAGATAGGCCACTTCCACATTTTTGGATTCCCTACTTATTACCATGTCCCTTTTGGAAAGAGGACAAAGTTGGAGGCTGCTAGAGAAAGGGGAATTTTTGGTGCCTATGATGAGACTTCGAAGGCTTTCCGCATATACCTTCCTGCACGTAGGAAAGTTGTAGTGAGGAGGGAGGTGACATTTGAGGATGAGCATGCCTTTCAAAAGTCTATAGAGTTAGAGGAGGGACAACAATAGATGACTACTCCACAGGTGACAACATCACTAAGTTCAACGAGTCAGGGGACATGGTCACAGGTCTCAAGGGCGACTGGGTCATAGGTTATAGGTTCACCAGTTTCATGGACATAGTCTATAGGGAATTTTGGTACTTGGACATGTTCACAGGTTTCACCCTCATGTGATTTAGATACACATGTTGCAGGTTCAGGTTCACTAGGTACATGATCTCAGACAACAGGTACTTCTTTAGGGAGACATTCGTCTAATGAGGATGTAAAGGAGGGTTTTCCATAGGATGCTACTTCAAAGAAGAGAAATCCAAGTTGTCTTAAGGAGCTTGTGAAGGAAACATAGGAGTATGTGGGACCACCCAGGAGGGAGGTTAGAGAGAAGGGAACCAAAGAGATTTTACAACTATTTGACACTAGTGACTAGCTTGTGTGGGTCTGAGGCTACTACTTATGAGGACTCATCAACACATCAAGTTTAGAGAGATGCCATGATGGAAGAGTACAATTCCATCATGAAGAATGATGTGTGGGAGCTGGTTTTGAGACCAGAGGGGAAGTCAGTCGTGACTTCCAAGTGGCTCTATAAAATCAAGCATGTTGCATATGGAAACATCTAGAAGTACAAAGATCGATTTGTAGTGCATGGGTTCTGACAGGTAGAGGGAGTTGATTGTGATGAGACCTTTGCGTTGGTTGCTATATTTTCTTCGATTAGAGCAGTGATCTCCATTGTTACAGAGATGGGTTGGAGGATTCATCAGATGGATGTGAATATCACTTTCCTCAATGGGAGGTATATCTAGAGTAGCCACAGGGCTCTGAGATTTATGAGAGAGAGTCTCATGTATGCAGGATGAAAGAGACTTTGTATGGTCTAAAGAAAACCCCTTAGACTTGGTACTCGAGGATTGATTCGTATATGCTTTCGATTGGGTTTCAGAAGAGTGAGGCCGATCCCAACCTATACTTCATTCTTGTTGGAGGTGTTCTACTATTCTTGTGCTATATTTTGATGATGTGTTCATTGCAGGAGGAGAGCACCTAATTGAGGCATGCAAGAAAGATATTTCTTCAGTGTTTGAGATGACACACCTTGGGTTGATGCTATACTTTTTAGACATGGAGGTGTGGTAGGAGGATGGACATGTTTTTCCGGGGAAAAGAAAATATGATGCAGATATTCTAAAGAGATTTCAAATGGAGGAGTGTAGACCCATGTCCACACCCATGATCACCAACTGGAAGAAGCTTCGTGCTTCTAAGGGAGAGTTCATGGATCTTATTTTGTATCGTCAACTTATTGGTTCGTTGATGTATCTGGTCAACACCAGAACATATATGAGTTTTACGGTGAAAAGTCTCAATCAGTTCGTGGTGGATCCCAGGAGAGTGCACTAGACATCCACAAAACACATTTTTAGATACCTTGTTGGGACTGTAGACTATGTTCTGGATTACATGAGGTCAGGTGGATTGGGCTTGGTTGGTTTCATGGATTCAGATTTGGTAGGAAATACTTCGAATCAGAAGAGGACTTTCGGTTGTTTTTTCAGTTTGGGATCGACAGTTGTGTCATGTTTCAGTGGGAAACAAAAGTTCATTGCTTTGGGTTATAGATAGGCTGAGTGTATGGAATCCAATCATGCTAGTTGCAAGGAATTGTGGCTTTGCAACTTGATGGCAGACTTATTTTATCAGTAGTTGAGGCCTACTATTATTCATTGTAACAATCAGAGTTGCATCGGGATCTCTGAGAATCCAATGTTTCATGACAAGTCAAAGTACATTCATTAGGGGAGTTGTGAGGTCTAAAATGGGCCTCATTATGGAAATAATAAAATAATAGTCATAATAATAAAATAAAAGTTCTAAATTTTGGAGGGGAAAAGGAAAACTATTTTTTAATTGTAGTTTTGGCATATATCCTTATGGGTTCACCCAAATTTCAAGTTTTGGGACTCGTTGGATGCGAAATTTAATTCCACACCCAACCCATACCCACACTGCATACTTCTGAGGCACCCATGACACCCAAACAAGAAAATTTCAATAAGAAAAACATATTTTAATATTAAAATACATTTTTTTATTGAAATTTTCTTTTTTGGGTGTCATGGGTGCCTCAAAAGTATTCAGTGTGGGTATGGGTTGGATGTGGAATTAAATTATGCATCCAAGGAGTCCCCAAACTCTACATTTCAGTGAATCCATAAGGAGATATGTCAAAAATACGATAAGAAAAAGTAGTTTTTTTTCTTTTTCCCTCCATTGTTTTTTACAAATTTTACAATTATGGTTGACATCATCATCTTGAATCCTATTGGTTCTTATAAAGTGAATTTTAATGGTACAAGTTTTATATTGAGGCCCATATTTTACCTCAAAACTGCCCTAATGGAATTCAAATACCACTTCATCAGAGTCTTTGTTCAAAGAGGAGCTGTAGAGTTGCAGTACATTTCTACTGATGAGAAGGTAGCAAAAATTCTCACGAAGTCTTTGGGAAGAGGGAAGCACATTCATTTCAGAGACAAGATGGGGGTGGTGAAAAACACCTTCCTAGGTAAGAGGGAGTGTTGAAATTTTACCTATGAAGTGTTTGTCCATTCATGCCTTGGGGTGGACGAGGACACTTTAATAAGTGGTCCCTATCTTATTTAAAAGGTGAGAATGACTTTATTTAATAAACTGACATCTTAAAGTGCGTTTGAGTTATAATGATTTTAAAATGACTTTATGAGAATTCGAAGGTGGGTGTGCAGTAAATTCTCATTTAATATTAAAAGTAAATTTTAATGAGAAAATGAAATGAGCCCTAGATCTCATTTAGTTGGCTTTTAATCTAAGCCATTGATTTGGATATGGAAGTTACTCAAACAAAAAGGCTTGGGAAAGGAAAACCTAATTCATTATTGACATTCCAAAGAGAAAAAAATTCGAGAGAAGAGAGAATCAGAGAGAAGAGAAGAAACCCTTGAGAAATATTTTTGAGATGGTTGAGTTACAGGTTGAAGATCAAAACTGAGGGCATGAATTTTGAGGCAAGTAATAAGGGAGAGAATCCATACAACAACATGTCGTATAGTATAGTATCATTCAACAACATGCATCCCAATGCAACAGTTCATACAACACAATTAATCCAGGCCGTACAATTCATATTTGGTATGTTTTTAAAGAATAGAATGCACAAATTTTGAGAAAGGTACAACAATTAATGTTGTTTGTACATCAAGAAATGCACAAATTTCGAGGTTCGTATAGCCACATGCGTGAGGACATACAACTCATTTTTCAAAGTAGTTACACAACAATTTTGTCAGTGAGATATTGGCACGTGTCTCGAGAAGGGAGATAAGTGCTACTGATTTGTATTTGTACTTTTCCTGGAGAAATAATAAATTCTCTCTGAAAACAGGTTTTCCCTTTGGGGTTTTTCCTGAACCATTTTGGTCAAAATCCGAGTCTTAAATTTTCATGTGTGTTGACTGAAATAATTTTCTAAGTAAGAAAACTAGGGTTGTCATATAAATTTATGAGTTGAAAAATTTGAAAAAATATCTCACGTGTTTCAAATTTACAATAAATTTTAATTTTTTAATGTACATGCATGATGGGGTTTGGGCATTAAACCATATGCAATGATTGAAACCGAAACCGTGTTTGGGAATTAAACCATGTGCAATGATTGAAACTGAAACGGGGTTGGGGTAACAAGATTTTTTAGTAAGAAGAAGCTAGCCTCAGAATTTGAAATGAAGGACCTTGGATTGATGTATTACTTCTTGGGACTAGAAGTATGGTAGATGCATGATGATATTTCTTGAGCCAATTAAAGTACACCATTGACATATTGAGGAGATTTAGGATGATGGATTGTAAGTCTATGGGAAAACTAATGGACTCGAATATGAAGAAGCTAAGAGATTCTACTTCTGATTCAAATTTGATAGATCCCACTATGTATCGACAATTGATTGGATCATTGATGTATTTGGTCAATACTAGACCAAATATATATTTTGCAATGGTTGCACTCAACCAGTTTATGTGTGAGCCGAGACAGGTTCACTAGGTTGTTGCAAAACATATATTGAGATATTTGCATGGAACTATGGGAGATGGCCTGATATTGTAGGGATATTTTGATTTTGATTGGGTCGGGAGTGTTGTGGATAGGAAGAGCACCTTCGGGTGTTGCTTCAACTTGGGATCTTCCATGATTTCCTAGTGCAACAAGATGCATACCTCAATATCACTTAGTACTACAGATGCTGAGTATATTGTAGTATGTGTTGTAACTCAGGAAGCTGTGTGGCTTCAAAAAATCCTTGGAGTATTGTTTGGATAGACTCTAGAGCCAACATTGATTCATTGTGACAACCAAAGTTGTGTGCAACTATCTTTGAATCCATTATTCCACAACAAGTCGAAGCATATCGAGAATCAATATCACTACATTCATGATATGGTTCAGAGAGGTGCGATCAAGCTACAATATGTTTCAACAGATGACCAGACTGATGACATTTTTACCAAGGCTCTTCCTAGGATGAAGTTTGCATACTTTCGGGGAAGGCTTGGTGTGGTAGTGAATGTATCCGTTGTTAAGAGGGAAGGATGATTATATAGTGACCACTACATTCTCCAGAACACTTTGTAATGGAGTGGGGAGATCTCTCAGACACACTGGGAAAGGGTGGAGAGGCCGCTGCATTCTCCCGATCACTCTGAGAAGGAGTGAGGATATCTCTTGGACATCCTGAGAAGGGATGGAGAGGCCAAAACATACTCCCGAAAACTCTACGTAGGAGTGGGAGATCTCTCGAACATCATGAAAAATGATGGAGAGATTTAGTGCATTCTCCCAATCACTTTGAGAAAGAGTGAGGAGATCTATGAGACACCCTAAGTGTTGAAATAGTTAACTTTGAAGGTCCTCCCTCGTAGTTTTGGTGTGGGTGTGATGAGGGGGGCATAAAGGATTTGTTCCTTATATGTATTTATGTAAAACGTGACTTCTACGTATAAAGATATGTTTTGTACTTTATGAGTGTGGGTCTCACTTAAGTGATGTATTTAATAATTAGTGATTTGATTATTAAAAGTGCATTTAATTTAGACCCTTGATTGTGTAATTTAATCTTAGCGCTTGGATAGGTAGTTAAGAGGGAAGTTACAAAAATTAAAGTATAAAACAATGAGAAACAGACAAAGGAGAACAAACCACCACCAAGAAGAGAAAGAGTAAAATATTGAAGCAGAAGAAGGTTTCCCAAGGAAGATTTGCACAATTTCCAAGAAAACTTAGCAGCATGCATTCCAAGGCAACCTGAAGTAGAACCATACAACATTTTTTCAGACCGCATAGCTACACATGTGAGCACATTTCCCAAGGTAGTTGACTAGTGCATTAAATGTAGACAATTTAGACCTTATAATAGAGTTTTCAAGCACATGTGGGCTCGAATTTCAAGGCAAGAAGGTGAAAATATTGTATAGGCTGTACAACAAGTGTGGACAGGTTGTACAATAGGTCGTACTACTATTCTTCAACACATTTTCCGAGGTAGGTTGCCGATGTTTTGAATTTTGTGAAATTTTGTCAATAAGGGAAAAAGGAAAATTATGTGTAAAGGAAATTTTTGAGTGTCCTCTTTATAAAAAATTTCCACTTTGAGTTTTCCCCAAGTTGGGGTTTTTCCTGGTCAAGATTGACCAAAAATAGTAGTGTTCAATGTGCTTGTTCAAATTTTAGTGCTCGAAGGGATTTTAACATGGTGTTTTTAATTTCAAAGTATTGCATGCAAATCTTTAATTAAAAACCTAGATGTTGAAAGTGTTTGACAGAATGTATGAATGCGAAATTTCATGTTTTTCATTTTTCTTCATGGTATCAGAGCGATAATAAACAAGGAAGCAAACAAGTGTTTCACAGTGCTATTTTTAAAGAAGTGCAAAAGAAAGTTGTGGTAGTCTTTTAGAGTTCTGGTTGAGATTGATTTTCCAATGATGTGTATATGGTTTGAGGACAAGTTGGACAATGTATCCAACTATGTACCATGAAAAGTAAGAATAACTGCAGTATTAAAATAATGGAAGATTTGGAATTTTGCAAACAATATTGTGACCAATACAATAGATAAGGCTGAGCTTGAAGAGAATGAGGTTCTTGAAGCTAAGGTTCAAAGAGTATGGTGAGCATGGTTTTCATTGATGACGAGCCATTAATGACAAAGGAGTAACAAGGTTGATAACATGGCAAGCATGGAATTCTTAGTTGGGCATTGTAGACCATTCACAGTTGGTGGTCCAAATGACCCATTCTATGGTCATTTGTGGCTTGATGGGGTCATGAAGCCCACACACTTGGTGGCTTGATGGTCTTTGTTTCCACTATGATGGTGATGAAGTTTTTGAAGCTCTCTTGCTACAATAATGATGATGATGACTTCTGAGGGAACATTTTGGTATGATGGACCTTAGAGTTATGGCTTGATGCCCTCATCAATGGTTTAATAAGAACTTGATTGTAGTCTTTACACCCTCTTGATGTTGAATTCCATGCCCACTTAGAAGCCTTTGATAAACAACTTATCTAACCCTTGATTATCACATGTGTATTTAGTGGCTTGATGATGGTTGCATGATGCTGGCAACTTCACACGTGCTAACATGGGCCTTGAAATCCCACATGGAACTTGGATGTAGTGTTTGAATCCCATTTGATGGTCTTGAGGTTGTTAAAACCTCATGATGCCCTTGTGGTTTGGGATTTTGCACCCACATAGATGATGGACATTTGCACTTGATTATATGGTGCTTAATCCCACAAGTCTTGAACTTATGGCAACATGGTGGACCTTGACCCTTTGACGTAGTGGTTTAATGAAAACATGATGATCCTTGGCATATTACACCCTTGAAATACTTTACTTCTTTCATGGATGCATATGTAAAGTCTTTGGTACCCCTACACTATTGCAACCCTTAAAATTTGGAAATTAAAGCAATGTGCTTACAAAGAATGACTTGTTATAAGGTTAACCTTTAACGTGGGTAGTGGATGGTCATTAAATGCCTTCTTGACAGCTTGGATGATGGCTCTTGGAACCCAACACTTGAAATGACAATTGGAGAGCAAATTGTTATGGGGCAATCTCATTTAAAATTTTGGTTGACCTCATTTGAACTTTGACAAAATAAAAATAATAATTAATTGACAGGTTGGCTAGCAAGGAGTATGCCCACATAAGAAGAATAAATATACTTCAAATTCTTCATTTCATACACAACAAAATGATGATTCCACTCTCTGAAATTTGGGAGACTCTCTTAGGAAATTTCATGGTAACTCAGGAAGTTCAGTGGAAGTGAGAATTCGATGTGGTTTAGAAGCTCTGCATTTCGGGTGAAGAAGTTGAATTCTAAGGCAACCACAATCTCTATGAAGTTTTTCTTCTCTATAATCTTGAGTACCTCTGAGGCAGCTGTTTGGATTTTAGAGTGGGAGTTTTCTTTAATTTTATTTATTTATGAATTCGGGTGTTTTGTGAATGAGTCTCATGTAATCATGAGGAAACCACAGTGTGTATGAAATTCCTTTTTATTTGATTGTTGGGGTTAACTGAGGCAACAAACCTATGATCACTGAGGAAATGAACCTCTGGAGACTGAGGCTGCTATAATGCTTGAGAAGGATCAAGCTTGGGGTAGAAGAAGTTTAACTTAATTCGATATTTGAAATAACTTGAGCAGGATTCTACTACAAACTTGACATGAGCACAAGAAGACCTTTGATGAGCATACAAATAGTAGTGGGAAATCTTTGATGATTGGGTTGACCTTTGATCTTGGCATAATGTTTATGAACATATCCTTATTGCCACAAATTCCTTGATGAAGTGGCATGACAGTTTGTGGGAAAAATTGAGAAGCACATGTGAGATGACCCTTGATGTTTTGGCAATATTATTTTGAGCAATAGTGACAGAGATCAATTGTTATATCAACTGCAATTTGACAAAACAAACTTGTAATATGAAGACTAACATACTAGATAGTTGATGAATAACATGCCTTTGAAAACTTGAACAATAGACCCTAGGTGACCAATTGACAGTGGCAAGTTATTGGACATGAGACTTGGCAAAGTTGATCAGATTGACATGGTAGCAAATAGGCTGATGACATGATAGTGGATAGGATGATAACATGATAGTGAACCGTGTTGATGAGAAAAGGACAAGAACATTGTTGATGAGTAGAGTGACATGATATTGTTAGCCGTGGACACATTTGTTGAGCAGATGGTTTTTTTATGAGTGTAATAAGTATGAGAAGACCAACCGAGTATTGCACTTGAGGATTGGACTCCTCACTCTTTCTCAGTTGAACCTGAGAAAACTAGGTTGGGGCCTGTTGGTGCTCTTCTTATCAGTTGGTGTTGATTGTAATCTCGAATATTTTATTCTTCCATGTACAATACATAAACAAGTTTACCATACAAATCTTGTGTCCTCTTATGTTGTGTTGCTTGTTATGATTGAGTGACCCAGTTGATGATATAATTATTGTTTATAGTTGATTAGTTGATGGATGCTTATGTAATAATGAAATAATTGGTAGAAACATATATTGATGAAATTTTCTAATTAATAGAAGTTGAAAAGGGTTTAAATTTCCTACACACTGATTCACCCTCCCTCTTAGGGTGATCATTGTATCCAACAATTGGTATCAGAGCCGACCTTCACCACAAGCCTTACGAGCTTGAAGGAGATCAATGGACACACGATGGAATAAAAAATAGAGTTCTCAAGCAATGATGTTCCAGTTCTTTAGGTAACAAATTATTTTGGATGTAGAAGCAAGATGAAAGCTTACTTGAAGAACTTTGGTATTTTGGAGATTGTGATCATTCCACTCATCCCATCCAATAAGAAGGGACAAGCCAGCTGCACAGAAAGAAGAGAAGAAGGACAACACCATCGCCTTGAATTTCCTCATGGATGGACTTCCTAGCTCAGTTAAAGAAAGTATAAGGGAATACACTTCAACTAAAGACCTATGGTTCAAGTTAGAAAGTGAATACCAAAAGGGAAGGCAAGACATTGAAAAGACGAATCAAGAAACATAAGTTAAGCCCCTTGAAGATGTTAAGAAGGAAGAAAAGAAAGAATTGGACTCTAGTGAAGGTATGGATTCTTTTGATTGTAATATTCGTATATGTGATGAAATTGAAAATGTTCTTGTAGAAGATTATGAAGATCTGTTAAAGGATACAAAGGAAATACCTCACACCTTCTTGAATATTGTTCTCAAATCAAATTAGTTCATGAACATAGTCAGTCTAATGAGGTTTAAAAGGAGAACCTTGGACTCTTTGAATAAATATCAACAGAAGACCGTGATACTGAAATTATTGCTTGTAAAAACTTAAGCACAAGGATGAAGTACTGCAGGATCAGTTGGAAGACAAGAAAGGTGAAGTTGAAAGACTAAATACTGAATTGATTAGTCAAGTAGAAGAATAAGAAGATCCTGGTGAAGATTCAAAAGAACTTGAAGAAACAAGGAAATCTAATGTTCATCTAAATACTCAATTGGAAGAAGCCAAGAGGATGGAGGAAGTCTTGATACACCAATTGGATGAAAAGGAGAAGACTTCCCAAAAACTAGAGATGGAGGTAGTTGGTCTCAGAAAGAAGAATAAGAAATTTGATGCATATGTCAAGCTCAATAACAGTTCAGCCATCTTGGATGAGTTTTGGATTGTCAAAGATATCCATTTGACAAATCCGGTATTGGCTACAACATGGAAAGAGGAAAATTTGTGGTTGGCACATGGTCTCCTAAGACCCCTGAAGCAATCCCTTCTACGTCCAAGAATGAAAGAAAATCTCTTTGTCAAGAACTTGCACAAAACAAAGAACACTTTAGAATATCATAAAGACATCAAGAAGTTGGTCCTACTACTCTCAAAGCAAGTTCAGAAAAGAGACATCCTCAAGGTGGACTCAAGCATCCAGGTATGAAAATAGTTTCAATGGTTATTGCTACTCATGTAATGATTTTGGTCATAGGGCATTGGATTGCAGATCATATGCAAGAAGTGTTGGGATCCCCAACAATAGTTTTAGATGTTGGACATGTAACTATGTTGGCCATATTGTTGCAAATTGACACATCATGAGATGTTACAATTTTTATGGCTTTGGTCACAAAGCCTAAGACTGTGCAAGTTCAAGAGAACAACCTATGACGAGTCCCTCATACACATCAGCAAGAAGAGCCAATGAACCAAGGAAGACAAATAATGATGAAGAAGCAAATGCTAAGAAAAGTGCCAAGAAATAGGTATGGAGGAAAAATAATGTTTTGTTGTATGTAAATGAAGTTGATCAGTGAAAAGAAGATAGATTCCATATGGAAAGCCATGTTTGAGGTCTTTTAAAGACCTTGACATACCTTGAGTTCATTGATGAGGAGGATGGACTCAAGGGAAAATAATGCATACTCCAAGTAAAGAAACAGGTCCAAGGATCGTGGCATGTAAATAGGGGGAGCAGTTTAGAGTATCTTGATGATGAAATGATGATGTGTTGAGATCCTTGTGTCAAAGCAAGTGTTCTTCAATTGATAAACAAAGTTTTGAGTTCACGTATGACAAGAGGCATCCAAATACACATCCATGCTTAAATACCTTTAGCTCTAAAGTTCTGTGAATTATTTAGGCAGCTACAAGACCTAGTAGTAGTAAACAACTAAGAAAATTGATGTGAAGTATGCTTTGGATTCATCCCCGAACCTTGTGTTACAAAAAATGGGGGGATTTAAAATTAAATTTGAAAGACAATCTAAGAAGTCAACCCTGTGCATCCAAAGACAGTTGAAGGAACAAATGTTTTGATGTCATTCCTGAGATTGGTATGGTATGAATAGAGCCTTGCCTTGTCTTCTCTAATATCAAGTGGATGAGAAGAGGTAAAGCAACTAAGGAAGGTGCATAGACAAGCAAGGAATTGATTACACATTTTTTGAGTGGAATTCTCTCTATATAAGTTCATACTGTAAGCTCGGGTATCTCAGTATAGCATCAACAGAAAATTATCCATGTACAATTCACAATACCAAGGGTACAATCTAAGGAATATATTCATATAAAAAGTATAGTGGTCAATGTGTTCAAGTATTTCATCTCTTGAAGAATTCGTAGATCCCGAAGAAGACATTTTTGGGCATACTACAACTCTAAGTCATCTTAAATTATTTGTCTTAAATTCATGTGTATCGTTTGATTTTTGGACAGTATAGCAACAATATAGACAAGAAAGATTAGTATAGATACAAGTTTGAAATCAGCCTTTAAAATGTGGTGTTGTATAGCTATTGGAAAGCATCCCAATGCATAAAATGTTCAATCCTATTTTGAAGTTCAAAATACAGGAAAAGCAATAAGAAGTACATATACATAACAAACAAGATACTATTGTTTGCAAAAGTGTATTCAAGAGTATGATCAAAGGAAGGTTTTGTTGAAGGGGAAACATCAAAAGCTAGTAGTTTGAAGCAAATGAAGTGAAGCAACATGGTGATGTTTGGAGGGTTGTCCTTCATGGATGCTTACCTTTTATGAATTTAATAGATGATTGTTGATGCATTCCTCATGACATCCATGAAGTAGAGAACCTTGAAGACACTCATTAAAATATTTGAGAAGAACAATTGGCGGTATTTTCATGATAAGATATGATGATGTGAAAAAGGAGGAGGATTTGGAAAGCACGGAATTAGAAAGAAGAAAAGCGTGTTACAATCAAAGCCTTCATGAGTAGACCCTTGAAACTTCAGGTAGACTTTGACTTTTGACAACAAAAGAAAATCCTATCAGACAAAAGGAGCAAATAGCTTAGCAAATAAAGAAGTATATATGAAAGGGGGAGCATACTTTCTAGCATGAATTCAAGAAGTATTAAAGAATACAATTTTTGGGCATTGTGAAGCTTTTGATGACTTGTTTGATTATCCCTTTGTCATTACTGTCAAAGGGGGAGAGTATTTGAAGAAGGTTTGTCAACAATGACAAACAGGGATTTTGTTGAGCATGGTTGTCATTGATGACAAGCCATTAATGACAAAGGAGTAACAAGGTTGATAACATGGAAAGAATGACATGGTTGGTTGGGCATTGGAGACCATTTACAGTTGGTGGTCCAAATGATCCATTATGTGGTCATTTGTGGCTTGATGGGGTCATGAAGCGCACTTACTTGGTGGCTTGATGGTATTTGTTGCTACTATGATGGTGATGGAGTTTTTGAAGCTCTCTTGCTATAATAATGATTATGATGACTTCTTACGGCACATTTTGGTATGATGGAACTTGGCATTATGGCTTGATGGCCTCATTAATGGTTTAATAAGAAGTTGATTGTAGTCTTTAAACCCTCTTGATGTTGAATCCCATTCCCACTTAGAATCCCTTGATAAACAATTCCTCTAACCCTTGATGATCACATATGTATTTGGTTGCTTGATGATGGTTGCATGATGTTGGAAACTTCACACATAGTAACTTGGGCCTTGAAATCCCACATGGCACTTGGATGTAGAGTTTGAATCCCATTTGATAGTCTTGAGCTTGTTAAAAACTTATGATGCCCTTGTGGTTTGGGATTTTTCACCCACATAGATGATGGACATTTTCACTTGATGATATGGTCCTTAATCCCACAAGTCTTGAACTTATGGCGACATGGTGGACCTTGAACCTTTGACATGGTGGTTTAATGAACAAATGATGATCCTTGGCATATTACACCCTTGAAATACTTTACTTCTTTCATGGATGCATATGTAAAGTCTTTGGTACCCCTACACTATTGCAACCCTTAAAATTTGGAAATTAAATCAATGTGCTTACAAAGAATTCCTTTTGTTAAGGTCAACCTTTAATGTGGGTAGTGGATGGTCATTAAATTCCTTCTTGACAGCTTAGATGATGGCCCTTGGAACCCAACACTTGAAATGGAAATTGGAGAGAAAATTGTTATGGGCCAATCTCATTTAAAATTTTGGTGGACCTCAGTTGAACTTTGACAAAATAAAAATAAAAATTAATTGACAGGTCTTCCAGCAAGGAGTATGCCCACATAAGAAGTATAAATATACTTCAAATTATTTATTTCATACACAACAAAATGATGATTTCTCTCCCTGAAATTCGGGAGACTCTCTAAGGCAATTTCATGGCAACTCAAGCAGTTCGATGGAAGTGAGAATTCAATGTGGTATAGCAGCTGCAAATTTCGGGTGAAGGAGTTGAAGTCTAAGGAAGCCGCAATCTCTATGAATTTTTTCTTCTCTTTAATTCTGGGGTACCTATGAGGCAGCTATTTGGAGTTTAGCATGGGAGTTTTCTTTAAGTTTTTTCTTTTCTTTTATGAATTCGGGTGTTTTGTGAATGATTCTCATGTAATCATGAGGCAACCGCAGTGTGTAAGAAGTTCCTTTTCCTCTGATTTTTGGGCTTAACTGAGGCAACGTACCTATGATCATTGAGGCAATGAACCTGTGGAGACTGAGGCTGTTGCAATGCTTGATAAGGATCAAGCTTGGGGCAGAATAAGTTTAACTTAAGAAGAGATTTGAAATGACTTGAGCAGGATTCTACTGCAAACTTGACATGAGCACAATCAAACATTTGATGAGCAGACATATAGTAGTGGAAAACCTTTGATGATTAGGCAGACCTTTGATCTCCACAAAATGTTTCTGAACAGATCCTTATTTCTGTGACTTCCTTGATGAATTGGCATGAAAGTTTGTGAGAAAAATTGAGAAGCACATATGAGATGACACTTGATGTTTTGGCAAGATTATTTTGAGAAGCAATGATAGAGATCAGTTGTTATGTTAGTTGTAATTTGACATAACAAAGCTTTAATATGAAGACTAACACAATAGACAGTTGATGAATAACATGCCTTTGAAAACTTGAACAACAGACCCTAAATGACTGCCTAACAGTGACAAATTATTGGACAAGTGACTTGGAAAAGTTGATCAAATTGGCATGGTAGTGAATAGGATGATGACATGATAGTGGACAAGCTGATAACATGATAGTGGACAGGTTGATAACATGATACTGAACAATGTTGATGAGTAGATGACATGATCAATGCTGATGAGTAGAGTGACATGATATTGTTAGCAGTGGACAATTTTGTTGAGCAGATGCTTGTTTGATGAGTGTAATAAGTATGAGAAGACCAAGCTGAGTCTTGCATTGTAGGATTGGACTCTTCACCCTTTCTTAGTTGGACCTGAGAAAACCAGGTTGGGCCCTGTTGTAAGAGTTGGTGCTCTTCTTATTAGTTGGTGCTGATTGTAATCGCAATGATTGTAGTATTCCATGTACAATACATAAACACGTTTAACATACAAATCTTGTTTCCTCTTGTGTTGTGTTGCTTGTTATGATTCAGTGATCCAGTTGATGATATGATTATTGTTTATAGTTGATTAGTTGATGGATTCTTATGTAATGATGAAGTAATTGGTAGCAACATATATTGATGAATTCTATTGATTAATAGAAGTTGACAAAAGGGTTTAAATTTCCTACACACTGATTCACCCCCCTCTCAATGTTACCATTATGTCCAACAAAGTAATCCTAGATGGGGTTAAAGATCACCTGATTCCACATTTAGAAGAGAATAAAACAACTAAATAAATGTAGGACACATTGAACCAAGTGTTCAAAGCTAAAAACGAGAATCACAAGATGGCACTTAGAGACAATCTACATAGTGTAAAATGATGAAAGACGAGAATGTAGCCTCCTATATGACTCGTGTTGCACATGTGAAGGATGAGTTGGTAGTTGTAGGAGAGATTTTCCTTGACTCTGATTTAGTGAGGATAGCCCTAAAGGATTTCACCAACAAGTGGGGAACCTTTGTCAAGTGTATTGTGGGAAAATAGAAACTTCCGAATTAGTCCATATTATGGAATGATTTCACCTAGGAGGAGATTTGGTAGGGGTCCCAGGTTGGCCAGATTAGTGAGGATTTTGAGAAAAATGTGGCACTTGCAACCAAGACAAAGAATACGAAGAAGAAAGAATTGAGTCAGATCATGTGCTTCCAGTGTGGTTAGTTGGGACACTATCTGTGGTCAGTTGGGACACTATGCCTCGAAATTTCCAAAGAATAAGGGAAGACAGGGAAATATATAACAACATCTACTGCAATAGAAGAATTTGCTGGAAAGTTTGAGCAGGATTTTCTTCTAGTATCCATCGTCTCTCTTGTCGAGAGTTCAACTTTTGAGCATGTTTCCATAGTTGACAATGGGTCAACCAGATATATGACTGGACTTTATGATTATTTTCATATCATCATAGAGTTAGGACCAGGATATTATCTACATACAAATATACACAGTCCGGAGGTAGTGATTCGAGGGGTTGGAACAATTAGGTTCTAGCTAGACCTTAGTAGTGAGGTCTTGGAGATACATGGAGTTATTTTTGTTCCTGGGATGAGAGTTAGTAAACTCTCAGTGTCATCTTTTGAGAATGATGGCTATGGGTTGATGGTAAGTTCTAGTCATGTTTTCATGTATCGGACAGATGAACCAGTTGGCATCGCTATCCTGCTTAGTGATCGTAGCGACATGTTATATATATGAGAGGACATGTTGTATGTCCAAGAACAAGATGATGACTATGTGAGTCAGATTTAGAGGATGGGGCAGGAGATGCAGCCAATCAACATGTTATTTACATTTCTTATGATGAGGAGAGTGAATCTCTTCAAAGTATTGGCGAAAGACTCAGCAAGGAGAGTGGTGATGAGCAGGTTCATGAGGCTCAGGATGGAGTCTCAAGCGTCAGAGTTCCAGTTTAGGGTCAGGCACTTTTCTTCGAGAGGCATTCCATAGCAGGATGCAACTGCTTCAGGAATCAGAGATGGAGATTCAAATGGTGTCGAAAGGACCTCCCTCGTTAGGAGGGAGTGTTTAAAAATTTAACTCTGAAGGTCCTCCCTCATAGTTTTGGTGTGTGTGTGTGATGAGGGGGACATAAAGATTTTGTTCCTTATGTGTATTTATATAAAAAGTGAATTTTATGTAAATAAAGATATGTTTTGTACATTATGAGTGTGGGTCTCCCTTTAGTGAAGTATTTAATAATTAGTGATTTAATTATTAAAAGTGCATTTAATTTAGACCCTAGATCTTATAATTTAATCTAATCCCTTGGATGGGTAGTTAAGAAGGTAATTACAAAAATTGAAGTATAAAATAATGAGAAAGGGGCAAAGGAGAATACACCACAACCAAGAAGAGAAAGACGAAAAGATTGAAGGAGAAGAAGCATTCCCAAACAGATTGGCACGATTTCCATGAAAAATCAACAACATGCGTTCTAAGGCAGCCTGAAGCAAAACCATACAACATTATGTCGGACCCTATAGTCACACGTGTGGGCATATTTCCCAAGGTAGTTGGCTAGTGCATCAAATGAAAAATGTTCAAACAACACAACAGAGTTTTCAAGCATGTGTGGGATCGAATTTCAAGGCTGGAAGGTGACAGTATTGTACAGGTTGTACAACGCATGTGGACAATTCATACAACATGCCATGCTATTGTTTTTCAGTATTTTTTTCGAGGTAGTTTGCTGCTGATATGAATTTTGTGAAATTTTGTCAATAAGGGAAAGAAGAAAATTATGTGTAAAGAAATTTTTTTAGTGTTCTCTACTTAATAAAAGAATTCCTCTTTGGGTTTTTCCGAGGCTGGGGTTTTGGTCGGTTAAGATTGACCAAAAATAGTTGTGTTCAATGTGCTTGTTCAATTTTTCAGTACTTGAATGGGTTTTTAACATGGTGTTTTTAATTTCAAAGTATGTCATGTGAATCTTTAATTAAAAACCCAGTTGTTGAATGTGTTTGACATAATGTCTGAATGAGAACTTCCATATTTATGTCACTTTTCTTCACTGAGAAGGGGTGGAGAGGTTGGTGCATACTGGCACATATTGGTACATATGTATGGACTCACCGATGCACTGGTTAAGTTGTTGACTCCTTGACGAACTAAGTTGAGTCGTTGCATGTTCTTCGATGGACTTGATTTAGCTGATGCATGTTGACTCTTTGATGTTCTTGGTAGAGTTGTTGATTTGTTGCATGTTCCCTGATGGACTAGGTTGAGATAATGCATGTTGAATCCCTAATGAACTGGGTTGAGTTGTTGACACTTCCCGATGGACCGATATTGTGTTGGAAGACCTTCCTTATGATATAGAGATGTTTGAGACAACCATGATGTACATATGATATCCATACGTGTTCCAGCATGATGATGCATCCCTCTATAAGAGGGAGTGTTGATGTGGTATTTGCATGAGGCATCCTCACAAAGTCGGCTCCAGAAGAAACATCTAGAAGAGAAGTTGGCCCAACAAAAAAAGAGAAGTCGGCCCAACAAAGAAGACAAGTCAAACCCACTTGGAAGACAAGAATTCAACATGATAAATTATAAATAGAAGGCACCCTCACTCATTTTCATAATAAAGAAAGTAAGCAAGCTCGCTCCAAGCCAGGACAAGTTCGCTTAAGCTAGTAGAAGACATTTTATGGGGTTATCCATCATTGGAAAAGTTTCTCTTATGTTATTGGGGTTTATATTTCTGCTATCTGGATGTACATTGATATATGAACTGATTATCTCTATTAGAAGGTTGTTGGGTTTTATCCCTTTGTGGTTTCCCATGTCAAATATCTGTGTCTATTGTTTATGTACTTGGTTATTAGATGCAATTGAATTATACTGATATATCTCTAAAATCTAACAATTTATATATATAACTATCATAAATGAGTCAATAAAGGGGCGTAGCACACCATTCATCAATCTTGTGAAAGTTGTAGGTGCATTACATAAATTGAAAGGCATCACTAACCATTCATACAAAACTTGTCTTGTTTTAAATGTTGTCTTCCACGCATCTTAGGCTTTGATCCTCACTTGATGATATCTCGATTTGAGGTCCATCTTGGTGAAGAACATGACCTACTGCAATTGATCCGACATGTCATCAATCTGTGACAAATGATATTTGTTCTTGATGTTGATCTTGTTTAGGGATCGATAGTTAATGCACATTCTCCAAATCCCATTCGTCTTTGGCTTTATGATGGTGGGTGAACCACACAATGATATATTGGGTTTGATCACTCCCTGCTCCAACAACTATCACAGTTGTTTATTCACTTCAGTTGCTTCAATAATGGAATTCCTATATAGTCCAATGTTAGGCAGTGATGATTTTGGGAACAATTGAATTTCATGGTATGCTTCTCATTTGGGTGGTTATCCCTGAAGCTCCCGAAACACATCCTTGTATTCTTCAATAAATTGTTGTAGCTATTGATGTTGCTTGCCATTATACCCTCTCAAGGATGCCTCGATCACCACTTTGTTTCCTTCTCCTTGTTGCTTTCCTTCTCTCCAGAACAACAAAACAAATTTCTTTGTGCTACATACAATTCTCCTAGCCTCATGAGTGTTAGTCAAAGAAAGTTTGGTTTTGTCCTTATGCACATTGATGGAATATTCTTTCCCATCCTTGAAAAACATATACTAGTTTTCTTTCCTTCTAAAGATCGCATCTCTCAAATACAAGCTATGGAAAACTTGAACTTGCATAAATTTTTTACGTTCACCTCTACATCCTGTCTCACCCAAACTAGGGAGTATGGTCAGGGATGGTCTTGGGTCTCTAAGCCAAGCTTCTCACCCAATTACATAGAGATCAAGTTGGATTGAGATCCAAGATCAAACAAGCAATCCATTGTACTCTGTCTCATGTGGAATTTGAGACAGAGTACATGAGCAGAACCATGGTGAGAAGACCTTTGATGATTTGGCATAAGCAAGCCCCTTGATGCTTGGATTGAAAGTTGGCATGCATGTTGATAATAAGTAGATGACCCTTGAGCAGTTGAGAAAATGAGAAGGAGCAACAATTGATTGAGTTGGGATAGATGACATAAAGGTTTTAGATTGACATCAGACTTGCAAGCCGAGTCTTATAGCCTTGGGGATTGGATTCCTCAACCTTTTCTCAGTTGGACCTGAGAATACTAGGATGGGTCTTGGATTGAGAGTTGGTGCTCTTTGTATCAGTTGGTGTTGATTGTAATCACGAAGATTGTAGTCTTCCATGTACAACACAAAAACAAGTTTACCATACAAATCTTGTGTCCTCTTGTGTTGTGTTTCTTGTTATGATTTAGTGATCTTGTTCATGATATGATTATTGCTTATAGTCAATTAATTGTTGGATGCTTATGTAATGATGATGTAACTGGTAGCAACATATATTGATGAACTCGACTAATTAATAGAAGTTGAAAAATGATTTAAATTTCCTACACATTGATTCACCCCCCTTCTAAGTGTGACCATTGTGTCCAACAATTGCTATCAGAGCAGCCCTTCACCACAAGCCTTACAAGGTTGAAGGAGATCTGTGGACACACAATGGAAGCAAAAGTAGAGTCCTCAAGCAATGATTTTCTAGTATTGGATGTGACAGACTATTTTGGTTGGAGGAGCAAGATGAAATCCTACTTGAAGAAGTTTGATGTTTGGGAGATTGTGATCCCACTCATTCCATCCAATAAGAAGGAAAACACTACCACCTTGAAGTTCCTCGTGGATGGACTTCCCCACTCAGTTAAAGAAAGTGTAGGGGAATACACTTTTGCTTCCTATTCAAGGGGGAAGAAATCGATATCACCAGTTCATATACTTACATGGGCATGTGGTTCTCAGGTCCCTGCTTCAGTCTATGACCATCTCTCCATCCTCGAATAAAAAAGGGGTACAAATCCTTAGCCCTTCTCGAGAGAGGGTTTTTTCTCCATCACTTCCAGGATATCTCGTCAAAGGTGAACCTTTTGGACACCTTGATCCGTCCCATTGTTTTATACGAATCAGAAATTTAGGTACCTTCTTTACTTGAGTCGGATTGGGCCTCAGCTAAGAGAGTCCAGATCCTTCTTCTTCGGTGCATCATCATGCAAGTAGATAGTTCCACAACACATCATCTTGGCTAAGTTTTGGGCCTAGCCTTTCTGCCTTGAGACAATATTTACATCGGTTTCCTTCTTGCATCAGATCCGAGGGTTTGCAGACTCGTTAAAGGGACATGATATGTATCCTTATTTAGCACATTGCTCTTCTAAGACCATTTCCCATTCTACTCACTCAGGCAGAGCCAAAATGTTGGTTCATAGGGGTTTCAGACCTTATCAAATTAGCAAGGATCTACTTATATCGTCTCCCCTCGTTCTTGTACTCTCTGGATGCTCCCGAACACCTTCTACATATTTGACATGAGTTAAATAAGATCATCAGGGAGGATATTTATAGGCATTTTGTTCAGATTACATGGATCAATCCCCCAGGAGGGTTACGCCCAAAGATGGCCTTTTATCTTGAGCACTTCCTAGAGATCAGAGACAAGCTCATTGTCCGACCCCAGTACATGTTCTGCCACTAGATGCATTCTCTTCAGATCCTATTGGACAATTCAAAGTAGGATACCATAGACTTCGACTAGAGACATACCACCAGATTGATAGACTAGGCAAGATCTGCCAGTTATGTCATCTACAGGAAGTGGAAACTGAGTCACACTTTATCTTCAGATGTCATATATACTACGAGATCATAGGACATTTCCACTACTTGTTTAGAGGCCCTCAAACTCTAGACGAATTTTTGAAATACACTGATCAAATATGTTTATCACTTTATATTCAGGAGGCTCTCAAGCTTCGATCACGTGTTCTTCATCCCACCACCAGACCCGATACCACATTAAACCAGCTACCACCAGCTAGGGGCACCAAGAGACCAACCAACTTAGATACCAATCCAATTCCAGATCAGTAAGGATCTGTGGATCTCGACCCACGAGATCTCAGAAGCAGCTTCATACCAGGCCTCCTCCCGAGAGACATACAAGGTCCTCCAGACCTCATCGGAAACACTTCAGAGGACGTCCTTGTTGATGAAATTGTCATTGATGCCAACATGGACTTGTAGTGGCCCCACATATTGTCATTGATTCCATCAAGTCCCACTTGCAGTGCCTTGGACCCCTTAAAAAGTGGCTTTGATCCTTGGACCCCTTACAGAGTGGGTTTGTACCTTGAAGCACCTTGTACCCAGTTGATGACACCTTGTACCCTTGTACCTTGAAGCACCTTGTACCCATAAGATAGATCTTGATGCCACCACCTTGCTGAAGATATTGAAGATCCTGCTGATGATGGTGAAGAACTTGAAGATGGTCTTATAGCCTTCATGGACGTTGGAGAAACCCTAGATGGGTTGGTGAAGCATTAATGACCCATTTTGTGGTCATTCATGCTCTAATGGTGTCATGGTACCCCAGAAGAAGGCCTAGCAATCCTACTGGTGATGTTATGATGAATCTTGACCCTTGAGGGTCTCTTGGTGTGGTTGAGGTGGTTGAAGAAGCCTAAGAATCCCTAAAGAAGTCCTTGGAGCCACACTTAGTGGTTTGATGACCTCATAACCCTTGTTGGGGTCATGGAGCACTTATATGATGATGATGCCCATGTATGGTCTTTGACATGCTATGGAACCCCTCATGAAGACCTTGATGCTCTTGCAAAGGTCATGGAGCCCACTTGACATGGTTAAATGAAGATGATACCCTTGGGGATGGTACTAGATCATAAGGAAGACCTTGCCCTACTTACATGGTGGCATGATGAAGACATGGCTTGTGGTGACCTAAGTTGCTTGTGGACAAAGGTGGAGCATACCCTAAGACCTCAAATAAGGGTCCTTGGTACCTCTTATGACTATTGGGGTGTTGATGGCCTAATGAGGTGAAGTTTAATCAAACCCTAAGGTTTGACTATTGAAGATGACTTATGGACAAGTTTGAAATAAAAATAAAATAAAATAATTAAAATACATAAGGGTTGACCCTAGTATAAAGACAAATTAAAATTAAATATTTAAAAATTCAAATTACATTTCAAATTTTAAATAACTATTACCACCATCCCTTGAAGTCGCTCAGTCCAAAAAGGAAACAAAAATAAATAAATAAAAATACATTTTATGATAGGTCGGCTCAGTGGAAAATGAGTATAAATACCCCACCAAGTTTCATTTTTTGTGTGTGGTTTTTTTGGACAACTCTGAGATTTTTTTTGCATGACTCTGGTGGAATGAGGCTCTTCACTGAGGTAAAATTCAGATGAGTAGACTGTGGCAGAAGACACATGTCTGATTTTTTTTTTTTTGAAAGCCTTTTTTTTTGCTTGTACATTAGTCCGAATTCTAGCAAGCAGTCTGAGTTTTGGTGGTAGCAGTAAGGAGCAATGGTAACAATAGTATATCTCGGTGGTGGCAGTAGTAAAAGGAAGAACACCCAACAATAGTCCTTTCTCCCTTTTCGGAGTAGCCAATGAAGTTTTGCAGCAGTCCTTTTCTTCCTTTTTGGAGCAACCAATGAAGTTGTGCAACAATCCAAAGTTTTAATATTTTGCAGACTGAGGTGGAATTTGGTGATAACCAACAAAGTTTTGGATAAAGTTCGAAGCTTGATGATGTAAATTCGTGAAGACAATAGCAAAGGAAAGACACCCAAATTTACACAGAGACATACGTTTTGGTGAACAATTTGACCCGTGTTTTATAGCAGCAGTCAAGCACTTCAACAGTCCCGAAGTTGGATGGAGGAGACAACAACATAAAATACAGTTAACAATGATGAAGGGATCCCTTTTGCACATCGTTAAAGTATGAAAGGTATGACAACATTTTGTGGGGTAAAACAGTCCAAGTTTGTGATGTCCTTAATCATACATAGTCACCCAGTTGATGAGTGAGTTGCATAGTCATGAAGGTGGATTTATGATGGATTAATGTCAACAGCCAAAGTTTTCATCCAGTCAATAAATGAAGCTTATGAAAGTAAGGTACAACCCATGAAAGGCAAGATCATTCCAAACTCTAATTGATGCACATTTGATGAAATCCAGGATTGAAGGAATCAAACAAACTTGAGGTCTAAGAAGATGACATACTGAGTTTGAGTATAAATTTTGACATGGTGTAGGTCTTTGACTGACATAGATACAGTACAAGCCTCGGGTATTGACTAAATAAGACATTGATATAATGTTGAGTTAATATACAATCTATGATATGATAGTAGAGAATACATACAGAAAAGCATGATCATACAGTATGACCAGTAGCTTGACATCTTTGACCAAGCTTGATTAAATGACATCTGACGATATGAATGAATGCACAATAAGTTTAGTTCTGGTATAAATGTATCTGCATAGTGGTTTGATTTTGACACAAGTAATAAATAGTGACATGAGTGAACAATGATAATGCACACTACTAGCTGATGATATGTGATATAGCCAAGCAAGTATATACAGTGGTAGTATATCTCCAGTTATGATTTACATGGATACTTTAGTAAAATATTCAGTGAAATGTTACTACCCTAATGTATGACAATGCATGCTATGGTGATGCACTCTTATACCCTATGATGATACTACCTTGAACATGAGGAATCCTTATCAACACATGCATTATGATGCTGAAGCATGCCATGAGGATTTGATGTTGATAGTGTACTGTAATGTATACCTTAGGTTGATGTTGTAGATCTTGAAACCTTGATAAAATGTTCAGACAGTCCTTGATGATGGGGATGATTAGTGAGAGCAGTAGTGTCTCTGATGTACTTGAGCAGTGTTATAGACCAGCAGTATTGATTACCAACAACATTGATGAGTAACAATGATGAGCATAGATGATAAGCGACGTTGATGAGAGTAGAGATGACGAGCATAAATGTTAAGCAGTGTTGATGAGCATAGATGATAAGCAGTGTTGATGAGCAGATATGATGAGCAGCGTTGATGCTGAACAGAGATGATCAACAGCATTAATGATGATCAGATGAGCATGAGTAGAGATGGTTGAGCATCTGATTGATGACAATCATTGATTGGAATCAAGATTGCAAGTAGTGACTTGCAATTGAGGATTGGACTCCTCAACCCTTCTTAGTTGGAGCTAAGAAAACCAAGTTGGGTCTTGTTTCAGAGTTGGTGCTCTTCTTATCAGTTGGTACTGATTGTAATTGAGAAGATTGTTGTCTTCCATGTACAATAAATAAATATCAAATTACAAAAACTCTTGTGTCTCTTTGATGTGATGTTTATGCTTATGACTTATGGTTGACTTAGCAGATGCATATGATTATGTGATTAATGCTTGATATCATTTGATTGAAGAAAATAAGGTAATAAGTTTATAAATTGCTCTCACACTGATTCACCCCCTCTCTTAGTGTGGCTATTGTGTACAACAATTGGTATCAGAGTAGGCCTTTATCACAAACCTAGCAAGCTTGAAGGAGATCCTTAGACACAATGGAATATAAGGAAAATTCATCAAACAATGATGTTCATGTACTTAATATGACAGATTATTTCAGTTGGAGGAGCATGATGAAGGCATATCTAAAGAAGTTTGGTGTTTGGGATGTTGCGATCAATCCAACCGTTCCATCAAACAAGAAGGGAAAATTAGCTGCACATAAGGAAGCAAAGAAGGACAATACTACAGCCTTGAAGTTCGTCATGGATGGACTTCCCAGTTCAGTGAAGGAAAGTGTAGGGGAGTACACTTCAGCCAAAGACCTATGGTTCAATTTGGAAAGCGAGTATCAGAAGGCAAGCCCAGAACCCAAAAACAAAGTTCAGGAATCAGAAGACAGGCCCCTAGAAGAGATCAATCAAGAAGAAGACAAGAAAGAAGAGGACTCCAGTAAAGGTATGAACTCTTGTGATTTTAATGATAGCTTATGTGATGAAATTGAGAAGGTTCTTGCATATGATGATGAAGGGATATCAAAGGTAGCACATGAGATACATCTCACGTTGCTGATTATTGATATCAGAGCCAATTGGTTTCTAAACACGGTAAATTTAAACCATAGTGACTTCACAAAGTTCAAAAATAAAATATTGGAATCCTTTAATGAATATCAACAGAAGACCATGACAATGAAAGTGTTGCTTGTGAAGTTCAAAAACAAGGACAAAGAGTTGCGAGATCAAATGAAAGACAAGGATGTTGAAGTTGAAAAACTAAAGACTCAATTGATTAGTCAAAAGGAAGAACCAAAAGAGCCTGTTGAAGAGCTTCAAGAAGCAGACAGTTCAATCATGATATGAAGACTCAACTGGAGGAAGCCAAGACTCATAGAAGAAATCCTGAAGATTCGGCTGGAAGAAAAGGAGGAGAGAATCCAAAAGCTAGAAATGAAGGTAGTTGGTCTCAGGAAGAAAGGTAAGAAGAATGAAACTTTTGTCAAGTTCAAAGACAATTCAGTTGTCCTAGATAAGATCTTGGATTGTTATAGATATCCACTTGAAAAAATTGGTCTTGGTTACAAGAAGGACAAGGAAAAATTTGAAGATGACACTTGGTCTCCGAAGACTCCAGAAGTAGATTGATCAACGTCCAAAGTTGCTCCCCATGCACCTCTACATGACAATAAGGAATTTGGAAGTTCAAAGATGAAACAAGGAGTTAGGTCTATTCCTCAAAGCAAGCTTAGAAAAGAAACAACTCCAAGACCCATGTATGAAAGTGGTTTCAATGGTTATTATTTTTGTTCTAACTTTGGTCATAAATTTGTGGAATGTAGACTATACGGAAGAAGAAGTGGTGGAAGGCCCAATGAATCAGTCAGATGCTGGACATGTAATCAAGTTGGACATGTTGCTGCAACATGTCACACATTTAGATGTTAAAGATGCAGTGGGTTTGGTCACAAACCCCAAGAATGTGCAAGTCAAAGAAGTCAACCAAGGAGGAGTCCTTCATACACATCATCAAGAAGATTTGAAGATTAGAAGACAAAGACCTACAGTCAAGGACACTCTTAGGTATGGAGACATGAAGTTGATCAAAGAAGTGTTGGAAGTTCCAACAGCTCAGTCAGGTGTTGGATATGCAACCATGTTGGTCACATTGTTGCATACTATCGTACGATGAGGTGTTATAGTTGCAATGTACTTGGGCACAAAGCTCAATATTGTTGGAGTACACAGAAACAACCCTTGAGAAGTTTCCTATACATATCATCAAGGAAAGCCAGTACAGATAAAGGAACAGATGGTGAAAGGACAAATGCCAAGAAACAAGTATGGATGAAGAATACCGAGCAGTTACATATAGGAGAGGTTGATCAGAGCAGGGAGGATGGCTGCCATATGGAAAGCCAAGTGTAAGGTCTCTCAAAGACCTTATCACACCTTGAGTTCATGAGGCTGGAGGATGAACTCAAAGAAGAAAAATCATAGTTACTCCAGGTATACAGACAGGTCCTAAGATTGTGCATATTAACAAGGGGAGCAATGATTAGTAATTTCAGATGCAGATATGTGGACACCCTTTTCCATTGATGCCAAAGGGGAAGAGATGAAGACAAAGCGAGAGATGAAGAAAGAAGGGGAGCATGCTCACAAGGTGAGCATGAGTTGTTTTCATCAATGACAAAGGGGGAGATTGTTGATGAAATTGTCATTGATGCCAACATGGACTTGCAGTTGCCCCATAGATTGTCATTGATTCCACGAAGTCCCACTTGCAGTGCCTTGGAACCCTTACAATATGGGTTTGAGCCTTGGACCCCTTACATAGTGGGTTTGTACCTTAAAGCACCTTGTACCCAATTGACAAGGTCCTTGTACCCACAAGGATGGATCTTGAAGCCACCACCTTGCTGAAGATGTTGAAGATCCTGTTGATGATGCTGAAGACCCTGAAGATGGTCTTGTAGCCTTGGTGGATGTTGGAGAAACCCTAGATGGATTGGTGAAGCATTAATGACCCATTCTATGGTCATTCATGCTTTGATGGTGTCATGGTACCTTAGAAGAAGGCCTAGCAATCCTATTGGTGATGTTATGATGAATCTTGACCCTTGAAGGTCTCCTGGTGTGGTTGAGGTGGTTAAAGAAGTCCTTGGAGCCACACTTAGTGGTTTGATGACTTCATAACCCTTGTTGGGGTCATGGAGCTCTTATATGATGATGATGACCATGTATGGTATTTGACATGCTATGGAACCCCTGATGAAGACCATGATGCTCTTGGAAAGGTCATGGAGCCCACTTGACATGGTTAGATGAAGATGATACCCTTGGGGATGGTCCTAAGGCATAAGGAAGACCTTTCACCCACTTACATGGTGGCATGATGATGACATGGCTTGTGGTGACCTAAGTTGCTTGTGGACAAAGGTGGAAGCATACCCTAAGACCTCAAATAAGGGTCCTCGGTACCTCTTATGACTATTGGGGTGTTGATGGCCTAATGAGGTGAAGCTTAATCAAACCCTAAGGTTTGACTATTTAAAGATGACTTGTGGACAATTTTGAAATAAAAATTAAAATAAAAAAAATTGCATAAAGGTTGACCCTAGTATAAAGACAAATTAAAATTAAATATTGAAAAATTCAAATTACATTTCAAATTTTAAATAAATCTTACGACCATCCGTTGAAGTCGGATTAGTCCAAAAAGGAAACAAAAATAAATAAATAAATAAACATTTTATGGTAGGTCGGCTCAATGGAAAACGAGTATAAATACCCCACAAAGTTTCATGTTTTTGTGTATGTATTTTTCGGACAGCTTCTGAGATTTTTTTTTCGTGACTGTGGTTGACTGAGGCTCTTCACTAAGGTAAAGTTCAGATGAGCAGATTGTGGAAGCAGACAAGGGTCTGATTTTTTTTTTAAAGTCTTTTTTATTTCTGCTTGTACACCAGCCCGAATTGTAGCAAGCAGTCCGATTTTTGGTGGTAGCAGTAAGGAGCAGTGGTAACGGTAGTATATCTCAGTGGTGGCAGCAGTAAAAGGAAGAACACCCAACAATAGTACTTTCTTTCTTTTTGGAGCATCCAATGAAGTTTTGCAGCAGTCCTTTTCATCCTTTTTGGAGCACCCAATGAAGTTGTGCAACACTCCAAAGTTTTAATATTTTGCAGACTGAGGTAGAATTTCGTGATAACCAACAAAGTTTTGGATAAAATTTGAAGCTTGATGATGTAAATTCATGAAGGCCGTAGCAAAGGAAAGACACCCAAATTTCCATAGAGACATAAATTTTGGTGAACAATCTGACCTGTGTTTTGTAGCAGCAGTGAAGCACTTCAATAGTTCCGAAGTTGGATGGAGGAGACAACCACATAACATATAGTCAACAATGATGAAGGGATCCCTTTTGCACAGTGTTAAAGAATGAAAGGTATGACAACATTTTGTGGGGTAAAATAGTCCAAGTTTGTGATGTCCTTCATCATACACAATCACCCAGTTGATGAGTGAGTTTCACATTGATGAAGGTGGATTTATGATGGATTAATGTCAACAGTCAAAGTTTGCAGCCAACCATGAAATGAATCTTATGAAAGTACGGTACAACCAATGAAAGGTAAGATCATTCCAAACTCTAATTGATGCACATTTGATGAAATCCAGGATTGAAGGAAGCAAGCAAACTTGAGATCTAAGAAGATGACATACTCAGTTTGAGTATAAATTTTGACATGGTGTAGGTCTTTGACTGAGCATAGATACAGTACAAGCCTTGGGTATTGACTAAATAAGACATTGATATAATGTTGAGTTAATATACATTCTATGATATGATAGTAGAGCATACATACATGAAAGTATGATGATACAATATGACCAACAGCTTAACATCTTTGGCCAAGCTTGATTGAATGACATCTGACGATGTGAATGAATGCACAGTAAGTTTAGTTCTGGTATATATGCATCTGCGCAGTGGTTTGATTTTTGCACAAGTAATAAACAATGACATGAGTGAACAATGATAATGCACACTACCAGTTGATGATATGTGATACAACCAAGCAAGTATATACAATGGTGGTATATCTGCAGTTATGATTTACATCGATATTTCAGTAAAATATTTAGTGAAATGTTACTACCCTACTGTATGACAATGCATGCTATGGTGATACACTCTTATACCCTATGATGATACTACCTTGAACATGAGGCATCCTTGTCAACACATGCATTATGATGATGAAGCATGCCATGGGGATCTGATGTTGATAGTGTATTGTAATGTATACCCTAGGTTGATGTTGCAGATCTTGAAACCTTGATAACATATTCAGACAGTCCTTGATGACAGAGATGATTAGTGAGAGCAACAATGTCTTTGATGTACTTGAGCAGTGTTATAGACCAGCAGTATTGGTGACCAGCAACATTGATGAGCATAGATGATAAGTAGCGTTGATGAGTAGAGATGATGAGCATAGATGATAAGCAGCGTTGATGAGTAGAGATGATGAGAATAGATGATAAGCAACGTTGATGAGCATAGATGATGAGCAGTGTTGATGATAAATAGATATGATGAGCAGCGTTGATGATGAGCAGATGAGCATGAGTAGAGATGGTTGAGCAGCTAATTGATAACAATCATTGATTGGCATCAAGCTTGCAAGTAGTGACTTGCACTTGAAGATTGGACTCCTCAACCCTTCTTAGTTGGTTCTAAGAAAACCAGGCTAGGTCATGTTTCAGAGTTGGTGCTCTTCTTGTCAATTGGTGTTGATTGTAATCGAGAAGATTGTTGTCTTCCGTGTACAATAAATAAAGATCAAATTACAAGCATTCTTGTGTCTCTTTAATGTGATGTTTATGCGTATGAATTATGGTTGACTTAGCAGATGCATATGATTATGTGATTAATGCTTGATATAATTTGATTGAAGAAAATAAGGTAATAAGTTTATAAATTTCTCTCACACTGATTCACCCCCCCCCCTCTCACTATGGCCATTGTGTCCAACAGTCCCTCACCCACTAGCTCCTATCTGGGCCAGCAGATGCTATTGCACTTACCTTAGTTTCCTCTTTTAGGCTCGAATGTTAGGAGTAATAGACCTTCCTCGGTCGATTTGGCTCCGGGATCTTGTCCACCTGAACATCTCTGTCCCAGTTGTTATCAACCCAAATGGCACTTCTCCGTCTGAGTGCCGACATTCCTTATGTTGGTACACAAAAGGACATTTTAGGATTGAAGTTTGCCAAAACACTATAGATGGGCATGACTTGAGATGCATTTACCTTTAAACCAGCTTGCTACATAATTTTTCTAAGTGTTGAGTTGCGTACACGACTACCTCCATTGCAACTCGCGTACTGTATGTGACTATCTATGATTGCAACCCGCGTACATCAGCGTACGCAGGTTTCCTTTGAGCAACTTGCATGTCATACGCGGGTTGCCTATATTAATAGGCACGGGTTGTGATTGTCTGCAAGGTTAGTAGTAAGTTGGTAACCCCAGACCCTAGGTTACAAGGGTGCTTAATCCTGAACAACACTGGTGCAGGGTTAGGTTGTCGAGACTGGGGCGTGAACTCTCTCATACTTCAGCCCAACTTGCACTGTACATTTTTACTTTTACTTTTTGCATTGTATTTCCTTTAAAAGGGGATAGTTTGTTCCTCCCATATAGCATGAACATCATTGTAACCGACAGTCCCGTTAACCTACATTGTGGTCAGTAGTTGGACATAACTAAAATTATCTTATCTTATCTTATCTTATCTTATCACTTCAACTAAAGATCTATGGTTCAAGTTGGAAAGTGAATATCAAAAGGGAAGACAAGACATTGAAAAGACGAATCAAGAAACATACGTCAACCCCCTAAAGATGTCAAGCAGGAAGAAAAGAAAGAATTGGAATCCAGTGAAGGTATAGATTCTTTTGATTGTAATAGTCGTATATGTGATAAAATTGAAAATGTTCTTGCAGAAAATGATGAAGATCTATCAAAGGCTACAAAGGAAATAACTCACGCCTTTTTGAATATTGATCTCAAATCCAATTGGTTCATGAACACAATCAATTTAAATCATAGTGACTTCATGAGGTTTAAAAGGAGAACCTTGGATTATTTGAATAAATATCAACAGAAGACCACGATACTGAAAGTATTGCTTGTAAAACTTAAGCACAAGGATGAAGTATTGCAGAACCCATATACATGATGGTATGTTGAACCTTGACATTTGATGGTATGGTCATATCTTTGCATATGGTGGCTTGATGTACATGGTTGGTTGGAATCAAATCCCTCACCCTTGCATGGATGAATGTTTTCTTTATGATGATGATGAAACCTTTCTCACTTGGAACCCTTAAGTGTTTGAATCCCATAAGGTGTTGCAAGCTAGTGGTGAGGTCTTTGTACCCCTCTTTTCGGGTGTTGGCACTCTTGTGGTGATAAAGATCTATAACGGAACCATTGTATATGTTTTTAATTATATGGAGACCTTGAACATGATGATGTTGAATCCCTTGAAGTCTTTGAAACCATCTTGTATAATAATGATGATATTCTTGAAAAAGGCATTGTTCCCACTTGATTGGTGGTGTTGGGGTCCTTGATACCCTTGATATGATATGGTGTAGCCCTCTTCCTTGTTGATATGAAGTCTATGGACATGAATACAATTGAATCCCTCATTCCTTTGATGATGCCCATTGAATCCTTTGGCCTTGGAACTTGTACATAAGGTAACGTGGTCTTTGGCACCCTTGTGTGTGGGGTCTTTGACGTCCTGAACAAATTGAATATTTTAAGGGTATTGGACCATGTGTTTTCTATAAATCCCATCATAGGGATATAGTCCTCGTCAATCCCTTTTCGGTGATATGTGGAGTGTCTCCTAACTTTTTACGATTGAAGAGATATGAATTTTTGAAGTTGGTGTACCCAACCTTTTTGGGTCAGCCGACCAAACAAAAGGGAATTTTAAAAAAAATTGAAAAATGAAAAATTAAATATTTTAGGGCAGGTTGGCTCCATAAAAATTGCTAAGAAAAAGTATATAATTAACAACCAACGCCCTCATTTTATTATCATCAAAAAATTTAATTTAACTCTGAATTTCAGACTGTTTATCTGAGGCAATTTCGGTGGAGGAGATAACAACTAATTTTTATCTCTGAAATTTGGGTCAAACAGTCCTACAGAGGCAGCAACAGTAGGTAAAGACAATCCAAGTGAACTCTTGTTTATTTTTCTAGCTCTAGAATTTCGGATATCACTGAGGCAACCACACGAGCATCTTTTACTACAAGTACTGAATATTATAACTCTAATTTTTGTGTATGATCAAGCTCTGAGTTTTATTTCTTAGGCAAATGTATATCTAAAGTTCAATACTCAGTCAAAGGATTAGTATTTCAGGCATATATGAAGGAGTTTGAAGGTGTTGTCGGAGGAGTCCAAGGATAATGTTTTGATCTGCTAAATTCCCACTAAAGTTCACTTAAGCTAAGATTATGTGATAGCAAGTTCTCCAAGGAATAATGAAGTTTTGATTTTGTAAGGCATCCAGATGCCATCTACAACATATCTTGATCCCTCTTCAAAGTGACAAAAGATCCGAAGACGTTAGAAGAAGCCTTCGAATCAATATAGCATCAACTATTGTAAGAAGCTAAAGATATTTGCAGCAATGGTAAAAGACAAATCATATTTTTGAAGAAATCATAGTGATGTGAATTAGTGGTCCTGAAGCTACCAGAGTGTTTTAACAATGTTGATTTGTGATTTGAAGCAAACAATCTTGATATTGTTAGCAGGCTTACTAGACAGTGACAATAGCCTTGGCATGACAGTAACACAGGTGTACTTGATAGAGATGTATCTAACTACTTGTTTTGACATGAAGTGACAACGATGCCTTGATAAGCATATTGACATAATAGTGGATTTGATAGTACATCCGTAAAAGGCCAATACAACAACCTTGATGACAGTGACATCCATGACATAGCATAGATTGCTTTCACTTAGTAGTGTCTTGGCATGAGCAGAGTATGGGAATACTTCTTATTGTATTGACATGATGTGATTCTTGAGCTAGGTGTTCAAGCAGACCCTTGAAATCCTGAGTACATGAGTAGACTTTTGAAGTCTTGCGTATGAGAAAAGTCTTTGAATTTTGATGACATAAACAGTAACATAGAGAATATTTTCTTGAAAATGGTAACTTGTGAATTGAAGTAACAACCCTGATGAAAGTGTTGATAACAACCTCGATGACAGTAACAAGATAGCAGGTTGGATGTGACTACCTTTTGATGTGGCATTGACTGAACTTTATAGATAGGACTATAAGCAGATTGATAGTTGATTGATAGTCATGAAATAACAATTTGATTTGACAAGTAATAACAGTGACAAGAGATACATGAACGTAGCCATGATGAGCAAACTCTTAATGATTTGGCATAAGCATGCCCCTTGATGCTTGGCTTGAAAGTTGGCATACCTGCTGATAATAAGTAGATGACCCTTAAGCAGTTGAGCAGATGAGAAGGAGCAGCAGTTGATTGAGTTGGGATAGATCACATAATGGTTTTAGATTGACCTCAGACTTGCAAGCTGAGTCTTGCAACCTTGGGGATTGGATTCCTCAACCCTTTCTCAGTTGGAATTGAGAAGACTAGGTTGGGTCTTGGATTGAGAGTTGGTTCTATTTGTATCAGTTGGTGCTTATTGTAATCGCAAAGATTGTAGTCTTCCATGTACAATACATAAACAAGTTTACCATACAAATCTTGTGTCCTCTTGTGTTGTGTTGCTTGTTATGATTCAGTGATCTATTTCATGATATGATTATTGTTTATAGTTGATTAATTGATGGATGCTTATGTAATGATGATGTAACTGGTAGCAACATATATTGATGAACTCGACTAATTAATAAACTTTAATGTATGAACATATAAAATCAGATTCAGAACAATACTGCTCTAATCAAATTTGAACTGTAATAAAACAAACATAATTTTCATCTCTTTCAACTTAACGCTCCATTAGTCACTACATTAAAGTTAGTCCTCGAGAATCATCAAATGTCATGTACAGTAACAACATGATAAAATAATGTACAGTAGATATCAACAATCAAGAATTAGAACCAATATTCGAATCATCCTTATACTCAGACACTTTAGGTTGATCTTGTCATCGAAGGGACAAGTCAACTGAGTAAACAAATGTTGTACCTTGAGAGAGAGGGTTAAAGCAGTAGTATAGGAACTTCAGAAACTTAGTCAACAATAAGAAACAATTTAACTAGACTTTATCAACATAGTCATACCCAGTACAGTCACATTTTCAAAGAACACATACACTGGGTAAGAATACAATCACAATGTGTAGAGCCACACATTCATACTCTTCCACAGTCAAGATTCCAAAGTCATACTAAGTAGGACACACATGGTCATGTTGGGAAACCCACAGTCCACACTCATGGTCACGTTGGGAGAACAAATCACAGACCACACTCAAGGTCATGTTGTGAGAACAAACAACAATCCATAGATAGGTCATGTTGGGATAAATCCCCACAATCCACAAAGAGTTTACAACACGCTGGTCACGCAGAGAGAACACAGTCACACGGTCTAGCGAGGGCAATCACACAGAGAGAACAACCATGCGGTCTAGCTAGGGCACCACACAAAGAGAACATGTTGGGCTCACACTGGAACTCACCCAGTCGCATGTAAGAGGTCAATTAGGAGCTGCATATGTTGGGCGGAGAGTTCTCATGGAGCAACAGGTAAATCACGTGGAATAGCATGCATGGTCACGCAGAGGGAAAGCATCACAGTTCTTCTTCCTGGACAAAAGCATCAAACGAAGTGCAGTCATGCAAAGAAAGAGGATCCCAATCACGCTAGAGGAGGAAAAGGGAATAGTCATGTTGCTGGAGCAAAAGAAATGATGTCGTTGAGCAATGTATAGTCTCGTGGATGTAAGAGAATGTATAGTCACATGAATGTAGTAGACATGCAGAGATCACGTTGCAGGTGCGGGAAAGGGGAGAAAGGTTATGCTGCAACCAAAGATACAAACACGCAGGTGCAAGTTGCATGGAGCAACAAGTAAAAGTAAGAGAACCCAGTCACACTACACAGTTACGTTGTTCATAAGTATGGTAGAATAGAACACATGGGTAGACTTTATAACCTACTATCCTTAAGATAGGGTACCATAGGTCAAAACATAAATAATATGATCCAAGATAAAAGCATAACCAAAGGTCCAAAGGTTTAATGAAGATAATAAATGGTCAAAAGGTCTTTCTTAATAAAAGCATAAAGGTTTTATTAATAAAACCATAAAGTAAATATTTAATGATTTTATAATAAAGTCATAAAGTAAATGGTCCAACCAAAAGATAAAAGGAACTTAGGTTAGTGTACCAAAAACCCATAAGGTAAGAGTCATCGTAACAAAGGTAGACACACAATAAAAGTGCTAGGACCAAGTAAGATAAAGGATCATGAGTCAACAAATGGGGCCACAATAAAACAACCCACAAACTCACAAGCTCAAGGTGAACCATAAGGGTGGACAAACATTTACCTATAGGACCAACTAGACCAAGGACTTTAGTCTTTTCTCTCTCAAGGTACATTGTTTTATATATTTACCATCACTGTATAAGGGAAAGATCCAAACGTGATGGTACGATGCTTTGGTCCTCACTACTGCTCCTAAGGGTTAGGTGCTAGTGGCAACATTAAAGGGTGGCCAATCCCTTAAGAAGCAACCTAGCAGTAACGATTAGGAGAGAGGACATCACATATCATCATCTTCTATTCTCAAAGAATGGATCTCAACCCTAGGATGAGTTTCAATCCCAGATTGAGACAAACTCCTGGTATTTGACTAGGTGCCTCCATTCTCCCAAAGAATGGCTCTCAGTACTAAGTTGAGTTTTAGTCCTAGGATGAATCATGTTGATCAACTCTTGGACCTCGACTGAGTCCTCCATTCTCCCGGAGAATGGTCCTAAGTACTAAGATGAGCTTCAATCCCAAACTGAAAGTTGATCCATTACCTGCAGGACCTACTTGGACATTGTGTCCCTGGTCCCAGACCAAAATATGTATCTGCATCTACCTGCAGGATCTACTTGGATGTCGTGTCCTTGGTCCCAGACTAGAATACCCTAGAGGCACATAGGGGCCCTAGCCACATGCTAGGGGCTTTTCCATGGCATCAACCTGCTTGGTCCCAACCCAAAAACCCCAGGAGACTACTGGGGGGACTAGGTACCTTCTAGGGTCTTACTCTGCCCTAGTTAACTGACTAGGGTACCATCCTCCCTGAGAATAGGTCTCGTAACTACACTAATTTTAACACTCTCTCAACAACACTAAGCTTGTCTCAGAAGAGGATTAGTCAACACATCAGTAAACTTGTCTACATAACAGAGCAAACTGCATCATGTCCCATACATGGTTAACCTTCCTCTTGATGTGTTCCTACCTGTCATAGAGCACAGGATTTTCGGAGAGCTTGATCTTATAGATCCACTTGGAAGTTCTATTTGATTTCCCGTTGAGAACCACTTTCCGCGCGTCATTTAATATCTTCCAAACTTGATGTTTGGTTACCACCTCATAAATGGAGGTTTCCAAAACAGTGACATGGCTCATCTGAGATATCAAACCAAAGCAATCATGAACCTCTTAATAGGTTGCTCAAAGAGACCAACTAAGACTCTCTGACCTCCTTCCTATGCTCATCTAAGAGAGATGACTGATGGACCGAGCTTACTTCCATGTCTAAAAACTTTCTTCAATGGAGATCAATACTTTTCTTTGCAATCCCATCCTGATGGAGATTGAGGAGCACTTTTGGATCCCTCTTGATTTCTAAACATACCAGTTGTTACATTCTATCAATAACAAATTCCTGGTAGTTTCTTTGGAGGATGATCATCCAACATAACTGATCTTGAAATTTGTTGAGCCTCTTTCTCCCTCTGTACATGAGTACTCAGATCCCTCTTGAGTTGTGCAATTAATTCTAAGCATAAATAGGATCTGGAAGGATTCATTACTTATCACATCATCCTCCTTTATAAGTTAAGATTGATTGTCATCAATTTCACATACTAACTTGATTTTATCATTCATATATGTACACTGCAGCTAACTTAATGCTATCAAGAGCATATACACATGTCATGACAATACTAAGAGTCAACATGAATTAGGATAGGAAGTCCTCCCTATATTTTCCCTTAAGCAGAAATCACATTGTGCGTCACATTGAATATGTACCCATAGATGTATCAACATTATATCATCTTTATGCAATAGTATACATGCATTGGCACAATATAGATCATAATCCTAGACATAAGACTAAGCTCTAAGCTTCACATTGATTGATGCATCATAAGAAATGGTTAAGCATTCTATGCCACTATTCTTTAAACCTGAGCATGCAATTCTTAAATAATTTCATGTACCATCATACAACATAATTAAGAATATTTAAATGATCATAGATTCTAATTTCTTTGTGCCAACAATCCTTGATCACATCCATCAATGAGTCATAACACTCTTTTGCACAAATCAATGGTCAACTATAAGGCATCATAATTAAGTGGGCTTTCTTACTTGTCATTTGATAACATACCTCTTTCATGGGTCATCGTGTTCACAATCTAGCAAATCCATTTTCAAATAACACTTGCCAGTACTATAGATATAAACACATCTCTTTGTTCAGTTGTCATTGATCTAGTCAATTACGTATTAGATCTTTTACCATCTTTATCACCTTGATGGCCAATGAACTCCTACCACCAAGATCTGTAAAGTTCAAATCCAACAATTCAAGTCCTTACTATTATTTTGGGAACCCTTACCTTAGGATCATGTAGACTGTATTACCCTCAATATAGAGTTAGCTACAACCTAAGATCTGATACCATGTTGAAATTTTTAAGGGTTAGAGGAGTTTTTAACATAAGTAATAAACTTTAATGCATGAACATATAAATTAGATTCAGAATAGTACTGCTCTTATAAAATTTGAACTATAATAAAACAAACATAATTTTCATCTCTTTCAACTTAACGCTCCATTAGTCATTGCGTTAAAGTTGGTCCTCAAGAATCATCAAATGTCATGTACAATAACAACATCATAAAATAATCTACAATAGATATCAGCAATAAAGAATGAGAACCAATATTTGAATCAGTCTTATACTCAGACACTTTAGGCTGATCTTGTCACCGAAGGGACAAGTCAACTGGGTAAACAAATGTCATACCTTGAGAGAGACGGTTAAAGCAGTAGGATACATACTTCAGAAACTTAGACAATAGTAAGAAACACTTTAATTAGACTTTATCAACACAGTCATACCCAATACAGTGATGCTGTCAAAGAACACAAGTCAACTGGGTAAACAAATGTCATACCTTGAGAGAGACAGTTAAAGTAGCAGGATACATACTTCAAAAACTTAGACAATAGTAAGAAACACTTTAATTAGACTTTATCAACACAGTCATACCCAATACAGTGACGCTGTCAAAGAACACATACTCTGGGTAAGAATAAAGTCCCACTGTGTAGAGACACACAGTCATACTCTTACACAGTCAAGCTTCCACGTTCATGCTAAGTAGGATACATGTGGTCATGTTGGGAATCCCACAATCCACACTCAAGGTCATGTTGGGAGAACAAATCACATACCACACTCAAGGTCACGCTGGGAGAACAACCCATAGTCCACAGAGAGTTTATAGCACGCAGGTCACGCAAAGAGAGCATAGTGACACAGTCTAGCTAAGGCATCACACACAGAGAACAATCTCGCAGTCAAGCTAGGGAATCACAAAAAGAGAACACACTCGGCTCACACTAGAACTCACCTAGTCGCATGGAAGAGCTCAAGTGAGGAGCTGCAGATGTTGGGCGGAGAGTTCTCGTGGAGAAACAGGTAAATTGTGTGGAGCAGCAGGCGTGGTCACGCAGAGGGAAAGAATCATAGTTTCTCTTCCTGGAGGAAAGCATCACACGGAAGGAAGTCATGCGGAGAAATAAGAGCCCAATCACACTAGAGGAGGAAGAGGGAATGGTGACGTTGTTGAAGAAAAATAAATCATGTTGTCGTGCAATGTACAATCTCGTGGATGGAAGAGTAATGTACAATCACATGAATGTAGCAGACACGCAAAGATCACGCTATAGGTGCGGGAAAGGGGAGAAAGGTTATGCTGCAGGAAAATATACAAACACGCTGGTGCAAGTCGCATGGAGCAGCAGGTGAGAGTAAGAAAACCCAGTCATGCTACACGGTTACGTTGTTCATAAGTATGGTAGAAGAGAACACATGGGTAGACTTTATAACCTACTATCCTTAAGATAGGGTACCATAGATCAAAACATAAATAATATGGTTCAAGATAAAATCATAACCATAGGTCCAAAGGTTTAATAAAGATAATAAATGGTCATAAAGTAAACATCTAATGATTTTATAATAAAGTCATAAAGTAAATGGTCCAACCAAAATATAAAACGAACTTAGGTTAGTGTACCAAAAATCCATAAGGTAAGAGTCATCATAACAAAGATACACACACAATAAGAGTGCTAAGACCATGTAAGATAAAGGACCATGAGTCAACAAATGGGGGCACAACAAAACAACCGACAAACACACAAGATCAAGGTGAACCATAAGGTTGGACAAACATTTACCTATAGGACCAACAAGACCAAGGACTTTAGTCTTTTCTCTCTCTCAAGGTACATTGTTTTATATATTTTATCATCACTGTATAAGGGAAAGATCCATACAGGATGGTATGATCCCTTGGTCCTCAATATTGCTCCTAAAGGTTAGGTCCTAGTGACACCATCAAGGGGTAACCAGTCCCTTGAGAAGCAACCTAGTAGTAACGATTAGGAGAGAGGACATCACACATCATCATCTTCCATTCTCAAAGAATGGCTCTTAGCCCTAGGCTGAGTTTCAGTCCCAGACTGAGACAAATTCCTAGCAACTGATTAGGTGCCTTCATTCTCTGAGAGAATGGATCTCAGTACTAAGTTGAGTTTAAGTCCCATATTGGATCATGTTGATAAACTCTTGGACCCCAACCGGGTCCTCCATTCTCCCAAAGAATGGTCCTCAGTATTAAGTTGAGCTTCAGCCTCAGAATGAAAGTTGATCAACTGCCTGCAGGACCTACTTGGACATCATGTCCCTGGTTCCAGACCAGAATACCCTAGAGGCACATAGGGGCCCTAGCCACATGCTAGGAAATTTTCCATGGCATCAACCTACTTGGTCCCAGACCAAAAACCTTAGGAGACTACTGGGGGCCCTAAGGTACCTTCTAGGGTCTTACTATGCCCTAGTTAACTGACTAGGGTACTATCCTCCCTGAGAATGGGTCTCGCAGCTGCACTAACTTTAACACTCCCTCTCAACAAGAGAGGCATTCTCAACAACATTAAGCTTGTCTCAAAAGAGGCTTAGTCAACACATCAATAAACTTGTCTACTTGACAAAGTAGACTGCATCATGTCCCAGACATGGTTAACCTCCTCTTGATGTGTTCCTACCTGTCATAGAGCACACGATTTTCTGAGAGCTTGATCTTTTATAGATCCACTTGGAAGTTATAACTAACTTCCTGTTGAGAACCACTTTTCACACGCCATTTAACATCTTCCAAACCTAATGTTTGGTTACCACCTCATAAATGGAGGTTTCTAAAACAATGACGTGGTCATCTGAGATATCAAACCAGAGCAATCATGAACCTCTTAATAGGTTACTCAAAGAGATCAACTGAATACTACCTGACCTCCTCCCTCTTCTCATCCAAGAGAAATGACTCGTGGACTGGGCTTACTTCCATTGTCTAAAAACTTTTTTCAAGGGAGATCACAACGTTTCTTTGCAATTCCATTATTCTGGGGATTGAGGAGCACTTTTGGATCCCTCTTGATCTCTGAACTTACCAGTTGTCCCATTCTATCAATAACAAATGCTTGGTAGTTTCTTTTGTCACGTCCCCATCCCTCAACCGGCGAAGAGGACGCGACCAACACAGCAAATACAACTGGGCAAAACGCCCCATGAACATAAACAGAATTCAAATGCTGAAATCGAAACTTACAAGCATACACAGATGCATTTATCTTTGAACATACAGCGGAAGCACACATACATTCCAGCAATCACATGTTCATCATAATTCCATATACAATTGTTATAATTGTAGAGATAGACTGGCAGCACTTATCTGTTATGAAGAATTCACCCGCAACCAGCTACGTCGCTGCAACGTTCCACCCAACCATAGGCCAGCTTGCTCATCAATCTCTCAGCAACGTTGCCACCCCCGAGNCTCACTACGAATTGGGCACTACGGCCAACCAAAAAATGTGGAGAAGACAAAAACAGGAAGCAATCCCTCTTCGTGAGAATGCACAGCAATGGAGAGGACGCGAGTTTGCAGTCAGTGGGTGCTCAGCCACTCGTGGAGAGGAACAAAATGCCCATGTGAGACCAAATTCGTCAAAAACCTGTGCGTGAGGAACCAACAGACCCAAAATCGTGGTGAGTGAGTGAACTGACTAGGGAGAGTGCGTGAGGGAGAAGAATGGGCAGACGTGGGTGGAGTGTGGATGTGGGTATGGAGCTGACAGCCCTGCCACCCCACTCCCAAAGGCAATAACTGCCCTCAACCACTCAGCCATATCTCCTCAACCACCAGCTCTGAAGCATTAAAGAGGTTGACAAGGTTGGGTGAGACAAAAAGGTGGCAAATCAACAAGGTAATAAAACATGGGTTTTTCCCCCATAACCAAGGTTTGACATCCCCCACCCCTTATCCTCTGGAACCATGCCCTTTTTATTCAACGTTGCACTGCCATAGCTGGTTGTGGTTTATTTTTAATTGATGTGCGGGTTTACATGATGCCGAATTAAAATGTGCCGGATAGCACGACATACCATCGGCAATTATCCCCATTGCCGAAACATACACAACAAAATCGATGGTGGGGCTTTTGCCTTAAGCTCCTCACCACGATTAATCACAATATATACATCATGCAAACGGGGTCAAAACCGGGGACGTGACATCTTTGGAGGATGACCATCCAACATAATTGATCCTGCAATTTGTGAAGCCACTTGCTCCCTCTGTACATGAATACTCAGCTCCCTCTTGAGTTGTGCAATTAATTCTAAGCATAAACATGCTCTACAAGCATTCATTACTTATCACATCATCCTCCTTTATAAGTTAAGATCGATTGTCATCAATTTCACATACTAACATGTTTTTATCATTCATATATGTACACTGCAACTAACTTAATGCTATCAAGAGCATATCCACATGTCATGACAATACTAAGAGTCAACATGAATTGGGATAGGAAATCCTCCCTATATCTTCCCTTATGTAGAAATTGCATTGTGCATCACATTGAATATGTACCCATAGAGGAATCAACATTATATCATTTTTATGCAATAGTATGGATGCATTGGCACAATATAGATTATAATCCTAGACATAAGATTAAGCTCTAAGCTTCACATTGATTGATGCATCATAAGCAATGGTTAAGCATTCTATGCCACTGTTCTTTAAACCTGAGCATGCGCTTCTTAAATAATTTCATGTATCATCATACAACATAATCTAGGATATTTAAATGATCGTAGCTTATAATTTCCGTGTGCCAACAATGCTTCATCACATCCATCAATGAGTCATAAAACTCTTTTGCACAAATCAATGGTCAACTACAAGGCATCATAATAAAGTGGGCTTTCTTACTTGTGATTTGATAACATACCTCTTTCATGGGTCATCATGTTCACAATCTAGCAAATTCATTTTCTGATAACACTTGTCAGTACTATAGATATAAACCCATCTCTTTGTTTAGTTGTCATTGATCTAGTATTAGATCTTTTACCATCTTTATCACCTTGATGGCCAATGAACTCCTACATCCAAGATTTGTAAAGTTCAAATCCAACAATTCAAGTCCTTACTGTTACTTTGGGAACACTTACCTTAGAATCTTGTAGGCTCTGCTACCCTCAATACAGAGTTAGCTATAGCCTAAGCTCTGATACCATGTTGAAATTTAAGGGTTAGAGGAGTTTTTAACATAAGTAGTAAACCTTAATGCATGAACATATAAAATCATATTCATAGTAGTATTGCTCTAATAAAATTTGAGCTGTAATAAAACAAACATATTTTTCATCTCTTTCAAGTTAACACTCTATTAGTCACTGTGTTCAAGTTGGTCCTCGAGAACCATCAAATGTCATGTACAGTAACAACATGATAAAATAATGTACAGTAGATATGAACAATCAAGAATCAACTTTAGGTTGATCTTGTCATCGAAGGGACAAGTCAACTGAGTAAACAAATGGCATACCTTGGGAGAGAGGGTTAAAGTAGTAGGATACAGACTTCAAAAACTTAGTCAACAGTAAGAGACACTTTAATTAGACTTTATCAACACAGTCATACCCAATACAGTCACGCTATCAAAGAACACATACATTGGGTAAGAATACAATCACGTTGTGCAGAGACGCACAATCATACTCTTGCACAGCCAAGCTTTCACAACCATGCTAAGTAGGAGACACATGGTCATGTTGGGAAACCCACAATCCACATTCAAGGTCACGTTGGGAGAACAAACCACATACCACACTCAAGGTCACGCTGTGAGAACAAACCACAGTCCACAGATAGGTCACGCTAGGAGAACAACCCACAGTCCACAGAGAGTTTACAACACGCGGATTACGCAGAGAGAACACAATCACACGGTCTAGCTAGGGCATCACACAAAGAGAACAATCACGTGATCTAGCTAGAGCATCACACAGAGAGAACACATTGGCAGAACAACCCACAGTCCACAGAGAGTTTACAGCATGCGGGTTACGCAGAGAGAACACAGTCACACGATCTAGCTAGGGCATCACACAGAGAGAACAATCACGCAATCTAGCTAGGGCATCACACAGAGAGAACACGCTGGGCTCACACTGGAACTCACACAGTCGCATGGAAGAGGTCAAGTGAGGAGTTGCAGATGTTGGGTGGAGAGTTCTCATGGATCAAGAGGTAAATTGCATGGAGCAGCAAGCATGATCACATAGAGGGAAAGCATCACTGTTTCTCTTCCTGGAGGAAAGCATCACCCGGATGGTAGTCATGTGGAGAAATAAGAGCCCAATCACGCTAAAGGAGGAAGAGGGAATGGTGAAGCTATTGGAGCAAAAGAAATCACGCCACTGAGCAATGTACAGTCTCATGGATGGAAGAGCAATGTATAGTCGCATGAATGTAGCAGACACGCAGAGATCACATTGCAGGTGCGGGCAAGGGGAGAAAGGTTATGCTGCAAGCAAAGATACAAATACGATGTTGCACGTCACATGGAGTAGCAAGTAAGAGTAAGCGAACCCAGTCACGCTACACGGTTACGTTGTTCATAAGTATGGTAGAATAGAACACATGGGTATACTTTATAACCTACTATCCTTAAGATAGGGTACCATAGGTCAAAACATAAATAATATGTTTCAAGATAAAATCATAACCAAAGGTCCAAAGGTTTAAAAAAGATAATAAATGGTCAAAAGGTCTTTATTAATAAAACCATAAAGTAAACATTTAATGATTTTATAATAAAGTCATAAAGTAAATGGTCCAACCAAAAGATAAAAGGAACTTAGGTTAGTGTACCAAAAACCCATAAGGTAACAGTCATCATAACAAAGGTACACACACAATAAGAGTGCTAGGACCAAGTAAGATAAAGGACCATGTGTCAACAAATGGGGCCACAATAAAACAACCCATGAACCCACAAAATCAAGGTGAACAATAAGGGTGGACAAACATTTACCTATAGGACCAACAAGACCAACGACTTTAGTCTTTTCTCTCTCTCAAGGTACATTGTTTTATATATTTTATCATCATTGCATAAGGGAAAGATCCAAACGGGATGGTATGATCCTTTGGTCCTCAATACTACTCCTAAAGGTTAGGTGCTAGTGACATCATCAAGGGGTGGCCAGTCCCTTGAGAAACAACCTAGCAGTGACGATTAGGAGAGAGGACATCACACATCATCATCTTCCATTCTCAAAGAATGGCTCTCAACCCTAGGCTGAGTTTCAGTCCTAGATTGAGACAAGTGCCTCCATTATCTCAGAGAATGGCTCTCAATACTAAGATGAGTTTCAGTCCCAGATGGAATCATGTTGATCAACTCCTGGACCTCGACCGGGTCCTCCATTCTCCCGGAGAATGGTCCTCAGTACTAAGTTGAGCTTTAGTCCCAGACTGAAAGTTGATCAACTACTTGCAGGACCTACTTGGACATTGTGTCCCCAATCCCATACTAGAATATGGCTCTGCCTCTACCTGCATGATCTACTTGGACATCGTGTCCCTAGTCCTAGACCGAAATACCCTAGAGGCACATAGGGGCCCTAGCCACATGCTAGGGGCTTTTCCATGGCATCAACCTGCTTGGTCCCAAACCAAAAGCCCCAAGAGACTGCTGGGGGCCCTAGGGTACCTTCCAGGGTCTTACTTTGCTCTAGTTAATTGACTAGGGTACCATCCTCCCTAAGAATTGGTCTCGCAGCTGCACTAACTTTAACAGTAACTAGTAGGAATAGATATTGATGAAGAACTCGGTTGATTAATAAAAGTTGAAAAGAGGTTTAAATTGCCTACACATTGATTCACTGCACCCCCCCTCTCAGCGTGACCATTGTGTCCAACAGTTGATACTATGCTTCTCCCTACGCCTAACGACAATTCTATTCTTCTCCACTTCTTCTATAGTCGTAACGGGTATTTACCATACAGGTCTAAGTAAATGTGCTCGAAAAAGGCTTTGCTACCATGTGATTTGTAAACAGCAAGCTTATAGCCTGTTTGTTTCTCCAACACATATACATGATAAAAATTATACAAAAAAACTTATTCACTTAATGAAAGTGCTTTGACATTGAGAACCAAAGCTACATGTCAACTACCTAGTAGTGTGTCCTCGAATTCTGTATCATTCTTGGGTATCTAACTCTATTTGGGATTAGCGCTATTTCATGCTCACTCTCTCTAACTATCACATGAAAACCCTATTCAAATTTCTCTCTCTTTCAAGAACAGAAACCATGTTAAATCATTGCAATAGCTCTCAAACCATATTCATAGATCTCCTGGGTTAAAAGGGATTGATGGGACAGGTTGTCTGAGAGATCTATGGCAGTCCACCAACTTGACATGACTATCAACATTCATAGTGAATAAGGTGAAAAGAAATTAACATCTCATAAGGTGCTTTTCGAAAATTATTTAGCATCTCAAATGGCATTTTCCATAATTTTAACTTGATGCACGAAGCAATACATAATATATTATCATCTAGTATTGTGCTTTTCATTAGTCCTGGCATCTAGTACAATGCTTTTCATAAATATTTTAGCATCTTGTACAGCACTTACAATAAATTTGGGCATATTGTAGAACGTTTTTCAAATAAAATTTAGCATCTCATACAACACATTTCATAATTTCGGGCATCTTGTGGAACACATATCATTAAGTTCGACCCATATGGTGCTTTTCACACTTGTCATAATCATTTTTGAATATCCGCACAAACTTACAAAGGTAGGGTCCGTAAAAGATTCTGATGACCAATTCTATGGCTATAATCAAGGCTCTATGTTTCCAGAAACTGTACTAATAACTTATGAGTACTGTTTTTACAAGAAATGACACTTGAAATGATCCAAAACGGAAAACAGCATTCCTAATAGATGTTGTTTCATGCTTTCCTTGCTCAAACAGCCTGACATTTCTCAGGGCTCATTCTTTACTTTGAATTTAATTACTAGGCTTCTACGAGTTGTCCACTAGATCTAATTTTATGATATCATTATAACTTGTAAATTTGACATTTCCAAATCTTTAATGCAGTACAGACACCAGTGTGCACATTTGTCATTATAATGGTCCTCATATTATTAGAAGCTACAGGCTATTATGATGAGAATACAAGTTTTTTTTTAAATTTGATGAGACTTTCAGTGTGATTGTGATGACATTTGATGTTTCATTATGATGTAAACCACATTTTATTTACGACAATGAAGCATTGTATGTATTGAGCCATGGAATCGATTTACCAAATTATTTCTTTGATGCATAATATGCACAATGTGCGTGTGGTAGGTAGGGACCATTTCTCCAAACCCAAAACCCTCTGGCCCTGAGTTCTTGTTCCACTGCCATTCCCATTTCATTTCCTATTTCTAGTTTGTGGTAACATAGCTAAGGCTTATGATGATGCATTCATATATAATCATTCATCTTTGATTGAAGATAATACAAGGCAATCATAAGCGACAATTAAATACAGGAATTACATTTGTACCTTGAAATTATATCATTTCTAGCCCAAAACCCAAGTTACTACTATATGTGTTATGCAATGAATCTATGGAGAAGATATTTGGCATCTAATTATGCCAAAAACATTTATAAATCATCATAGGAATTATATTATCATGGTTATGTCCCAAATGACTGCAATTACAAAGAGGAAGAGGACATTAAATGAGAAAACAGATGCATTGGATGATGGGAAAATGAACCTCCAAGATCCTTGTTTATACTGGTCAATGATCACATGGATTGGCTGCCTACTCAACTGTATGCAGTGTAGTTAAATACAGGGCAGCTTCTATTTGTGGACCCACTTGGAAGTGGGAGGACACTTGGTCTTAAAAATGGCTCCTTTTTTCTTATGAAGATTCCTTTTCTTTTTCTAATATCAGTCATTTAATATATTTAATATATAAAGTGTTGTTCATGTAATTACGGCGACATTCATATGCATGACCATCACAAACATACCCTATAAGATTTGCAAAGAACAGAGCACAATGAAGAACAAATCTTATTTGTGATGACATGAATATATGCTGAGAGAGAAATTAAATATTGCAATCATTTGTAACTGTACCAATGGAAAATGGACTATGGTCTCCATTTTCAAGATGGAACATAAATATAATTACCATCAAATTTGAACAGAAACGCTCTACAAAGAATGATTCCCTTTTGTAAGTGTGAAACTATTACAAGATATGTTTATATGGTCAAAATGAAATTGAAGAATAACTGGGCAAAAAGTCATTCAAGTTATGCTGGAATCTTTTGAATTATGTCCAACTAATAGAAAAACATTCAGAATGAAAAATTATTGCTGAAGTCCTTTGGGAAGTGAATTGAAATTCGATAAGTTGCAGAATGTAATAGGGCCTTTGGCTGCTTTAGGAGTTTTTAAAGCACAAATTGACTCCAGAGATAAGGGAGGTTAGCTTTGATTTGCAAAGAGCACCACAAATGTGAGTGGTTCTTCCCTATGTCACATGGTTCAGGTTCGAATTCGAGTTCGACAACCTTGAAATTCAGTTCGAATTCGGATGAGGTTTGATATTAGATTCGCCAATATATATATATATAGAGAGAGAGAGAGAGAGAGAGAGAGAGAGAGAGAGAGAGAGAGGAATCTCTCTATATAAGA
>LPNX010381183.1:61759-182685 GCA_001517045.1 Pseudotsuga menziesii
CAAGCCAGCTGCAAGTGAACTGTGCACAGTGCAACTCAGCGACATGGAGACAGCAAGTGGACTGTGCAGCTATGAGGTGGCCAAAATCAAACCCATGGGCCTATTGGTTGTTGCAGTTCCCTCCCAAGACTCAAACCCACATGCCTTTTGGCTGTTAGTAGTTACCCAGACAGTCGGACACTGTTGCTGGCAGCTGTAGGAGCTCCACCGGGCACTCAACAATGCACTGAAGTTTGAACTGTGGCAGCAATTTGAATGTGCAAGGTAGCAGCAAACACGGGCGATGGATGACCAAATGAGCAGAGGACATGGGCACCGGCAGACACAAAGATGAGAGCGGTGACAGGATTAGGGTAGGGTTAGGTAAAAAAATTAACTATATTAAAAAACGAATTTTAACCCTAAATTTGGTAAAAATTGCCTTCAAATTCTTTTTTTCATTCAAATTCGTTGAGGTTCGATTCGGTTCAACTTGGAGTTTGGCTTTAAAATCCGCTGAACTGAAATGAATTAAACATTTTTGTTAAAATTCACCGAGTTTCAAATTTCAAGGAACAAATTTGCCAAACCCTGTGACATAGGTTCTGCCCTTCCACAAACAAGGTACTAACTTTGCCATAAAACACAAGTAGAATATTTGGGCATTGATTTCATGAGTCTTTTCCATTTTCACCTACTGTGACAATGCCTATTTAAGGGAACTGTTTTTAACAAAAAGGAGTTTGTCTCTCCTTTGGAAAGGTGTAGCCTTCCTTCCTTTTCAATTTTTGCCACCTTTACACCTAGAGCGTCCAGAACAGCATACGAGTAGCTTGGCCTCTAGGAAGTTGACCAACTAGTTTCCAGAAAATTTCTACATTAGTATTGAAATTTGAAAGCAAAAAACAAGGGCAATTTCATCCAGTTTGAAAGAATCTTTCATCATTCACTGCCCCCAAACTTGTTTGCACCAATCAGCTACATATACTCTCACCTTTTCATGGCTGACCATATTTAGTTCTGAGAGCAGTTCAGGCAGTTCTTTGTTACATATTGTTCCAGCTCTTGTTCGAGAAGAATTTGATGACGACTGGGTTACTCCACAACTACCATATTACATCAGGGTACATATATATAATTTGTTATTGCAATATATGGCTTATGCAATACATTTCACAGCTAAAATAGATTATGAAAGATTACTTCTGTCTTGTCTTTTTGCTGATTGCTTTCATGAAGCAAACCATAACCTTGAATCCTCTTATCCAGGATCAATATTGGGAGCAAAGGTGGCATGTTGCAGAGATGTTATCCTTCTAGGGAACCATATAAATGAGCCTGCAAAGTATATTCTATTTTGATGAAGCTAGCTTCATCTCTGTGCATGATCAATCCTTATGGTGGAGGGGATCGATGATTCGTATTATTTATGATTGTACTATGTAGTATCTAGATGCCTCATGGGTCTCATCTCACGAGATACATTTATTTTGATCATTTGAGGTGATTTTGTATCATTCTATCAAGAATATAGTTCAATATTTTCCATTTATCGTCGATATGTGATCATGATCCCCCATTTGACATCTTATGCATCTTATATATTAGTTGTATTTTCATATTTATGTAGTAACATGTTTATAAGATGTTGTTGTTGCTTTAAATGTTAAAAAGAAAGAAAAAAAATTGTTATTTTTGTATTTTTTTGAAGTTTTACGACATTTGCCGATATTTTCCGATATTTTCACCGATGTTGCCGATTAGTTACATTCTGGACCCTCGACGATATATTCGCCGACACAACATATGTAACTATGATTCTCACTTACTGAAGTAAAACCCTAAACTAGGGTTTCATTGTCAAAGTGCAGCAGCAGTTTTCTTATGAGCTAGGGTTTCACCCTAACTCCCTTTTTCTGTGGGCAGCATCATTCTCTCTCCAGGAAGCTTCAAGTTCTCATGGGCAGCCCTACTCTTTCACAGGCTGCCCCTTCCTTCTCCGGGCAGGTATATTGAGGGCTCGGACCTCCCTCTACACCCTCAGGTAGCCTTTAGCAGGCAGACCCGTGAGGGTTTTAGCCTGCGGCAAACCCTCGGGTAGCCTACCAGGCAGATCCGTGAGGGTTTATGCCTGCGTCCAACCCTCAGGTAGCCTAGCAGGCAGACCCGTGAGGGTTTGTTCCTGCAGCCAGCCCTCGGGCAGCCTGTTGGCATGCCCGTAAGGGCCTCGGGCTAGGCCAGGCAGGCAGGACTGCCCTACAGGCAGCAAAACAGGGACAAGCAGCAGGTCGGGCAGAAGGGCAGTAGGGTACGAGCAGCCACACGGTCAGATCCAGGCAAGCCTAATCAGATCTGGGCAGGAAAAACAGGAATTCGGGCAGCCTGCTAATTCTGGGCAGGAGAGAGAAAGTTAATGCAGAAAGCCCTAATTTGTTAAAAAGCCTAAATTGACATTTTTGTGTATTTGGATTATCATCTGTAATTGTGGATCTGTGATACAAACAAAGTTAGGGTTTGTGAAATTTTGGATAAACTCAGTCATCTCATTTATGAGATGAATTACTAATGCTTTTGGGGTTTTTGTCCTTTAAAGGTTTCCCCAGTGAAAAACTCTTGTGTTCAGTGTGTTGATGTGTTGATGTTGTTTACTGCACTTGTCATTTGTTTATGTTAGTCTGCAAATTTTAAAAGTATTCATGCTAATGCTAAAAACTTAACAATTGTCAAAATGAACCTGCAGAGGTTTCCACAGGTTTACAATGTTGTCAACCAACATTGTTGGTGGTCGCCTATATTGTTTAGTGCACATCAGCCTATGCCCTACCTAGTCTCATCTTCTTTTGACATTGTGCCTATTAACTCATGTGTTATTCCGCAGGGAACAAGCTAAAGTTTGGTACAAGATGTCATTCATGGTCTTTACCATTAAACGTCTCTGATTGCTTCTACTAGATGTTATCTCTAAAGACTAAACCAATTACATAGAAGTGGCTAACAATTGCAGTTCTTAACTTATTGTCATGAAGACTTATTGAGCTGTGAAGACTAACCCATCTCAACGGATGGGATTGCACTTACTACATGATTAATGGGACAGGCTTGCAGGCCAGCTGTCTATCTGATTTGATTCCAGTATGTTATATTAAAAGATTAACGGAAAGGTAACCTGTACACTAACCTGTGTCACAGCCAAAATAATTGTCTCACGAAATGAACCATTTTTTACTTTTGCCAAGTATACAGCTAGTATTTCATCTACCAAAGAACTGGCAAGCATATTCTGTGAACTAATTGGTAGTCAAGGTTCTTTTGATTGGCTGGAAAGGGTATGAAACTCCATGCAAGATCTGCTTGATACAGACAGATAATATCTAGGTAAGAGCCCTGACAGTAAGGTATCTAGATTACTCCATAAAAATCACCCAGGCCTTGCACCTGGTCTTAACTGTGTTGTTTGGATTCTTGGAAGACGGTGGTCTTAGCACAGGGACAAACCTGCCAGGTTTGAACCTGGGTCATTATTGCAAGTGCTCGAGCTTGAGGCTAGACCACAGCTTAATGGACGACAAACTTTCAAATCTGCTAAATGTGTTCAGAACAAATAATTTTACTCAACCAGGATATACTAAATGAGAACCAGAATGTACTAAATGAGGACATATTTTCTGGGCGGAATATACATGAAAACACTAAATAGAAGAACATAAAAAGATAAATAAACACAGCACCAGAACAAGAATGCATCAATCAACAGTAGTCCTGGTTAATGGTTTCTTCCAACAGTGAATAAGGTTGATTCATTGCATTTGGTAATACATCTTCCAGATCAGATTGACAAAGAGTGGTGTTGCATTTCAAAAAATGGAGTATTTTTATTTCATCAGTTAAAAAAGGAAAATACATTAAAATTATAAATACATGCATATTAAACAAAAACTAATAAGAGTTCAAGCCATGCTGGTTTAGGCGCAACGAAGGCCACACCATATATAGTCACTAGCCCCAATTTCATGGAATCCTCTGGATGCTCCTCCAATCTGCCCGGTGCACATAACGGTCCCAGAAATGGCCCTTCATTGCAATTGGAACGGCATTATGCCTCTTCAATTCCTTGCATACTAGAAGCATACCATATCATATCCAACTTTGAGTAAGCTTTAGATCCCCAGAGTCCAAAGAGACCAAGCCAAAAAGTCACAGCACTCAGACAATGAATTGACAAACCCAAAATAACGAGTCAACTCAGCAACTCGATATCATCAATCCATACCGGCATACCACTAACTTACACGGCTGTAAAATCTCCTTTCCTATCCCAATTGATCATAGTCCGAGGGACAAACACTGGATTGTCGAGGTTCTTCTTGGAAGAGACAAGATAACCTGGGACCAGAGAATTGTGCCTCTCAAATCCCCATTCGGTTCCCTGTGAAGCTCCAAAGCAGCACAGTGGAGATCAGTCTCCTTGTTCGGCCCCTGACCCTCCCAGACCACATAGAGCCTCCCTGCCACGTTGGCCAGAGTGGCACCTGACAAAAATTTGGGCAAATGCTTCTGCACCCCTTGCAGCTCAAGCCACCTGTCCTGCTTGGGGTCATAGCCCCTAATCTTCCCCAAAAAATCATAAGAAAACAAAACTCCATCAACCACAGCAGCCCTGCCCCTCCACCCGGCATCCAGCCTCTTCGAAACATAATCCCAAGAGGAGGTCACTGGATCGAACACAACTCCTCCCCTATCTGCCATTGCCAGGAGCTTGCCTTCCAGCACCGCGTTCCCGTGCATCCACTTCTCCCTCATCTCAGGTGGGCTGGGAATCGAGCTCCAGACCTCGCTACAGGGGTCATACACTTCTGCCCACGATGTGGATCCTGCCCAAGTGCTCGGCTGGCACCCACCTAATACGTAAATCTTGCCATCAATGGCTCCTGCTGCAGCGAATTCTCTGCGGACCCTCATGCGAGGGGCAGCCCCCCACCTGTTGTGATGTGAATCATAAACCCACACGGTGGACGATTCAACTTCGTTCACAGAACCGCCCATGAGGAATATTTTTCCCTGTGAGGCTGTGCAGGCTGCTCCCACTGGCTGGGAGGGCATGGGGGGCAGAGGTATACAGAGTTTCTTCTTCTGAGAACGGTGTTCTTGCAGAACAAACCATTTATATGAGGAGGTGTGGGTTCTGACCATTATGTAGAGGTAATCTTGTTGTAGGTTGAGGGAGCGCCTTGTAGAGAAGAATAACGGAGATTGGAGGAGGGAACGCCATGGTTTGGAAACTTGGGCGAGAGTTGAGTGGAAGAATCTGGGCACTCTAGCAATGCAGGCTATTCCTACATCGTCTGGTAAACCAGGGAGAAGAAATACACCACCACCATCCATGTAGGTTTCCAATCAAAGACGACAACAAAAATTAATGTATGAAGGGCGTTGTGCTACGTACCTGGTGCTGCCATTTTGGTACGAGGGATATACTTCTGCTGTCATTCGCACATATTATGCATCCTATGGAATCTATTATCTGCCAGATTTGGTTTCCAGGGTCGTCGCGTTGGCCTTGAGAATCGAATTTGAATTGGTTCTTTTCGATGCCACAGCCCAATTTATTACATTATAGATTAATACGGCTTTGGTTTTTAGGGCAAACAATTTGCCTTGATTTTCTTTTGGTTCTGAAAGTCACGCGTTCAAAACCAAAGCGGATAGAGTAAGCAATATCGAGGTTTCTTCGTCTCGAAATAGGATACAGGCTCGGTGTTGAGCTGTCCCAGAGCTCTACCCAATTGATATTTCATTTCAATATCCATGGTGAGCTGTTCCAGAGCTCAACCAAGTGGATACCTCCGCTAAAAAAATTTGGTAATATTTAAGTTAATGTGTGTATTTAGGTTGGTTATATCTTGATTTCTCCAAATTTGTTTAAATAAATATTTTTTTATCAATCAATTTTAACTTCTACAAAACTTTCCAGCTTTCAAATCATGCTAATTGCCATAGTAAATCCACAGCTATTCATAAATCAATCTCATATTGAACCTAATCTCAAACACACAATGCTTTGGAAGAACTCTGAGGTGGATGTTCAATGCTAGTGTTTCTATGCCATTTATATGTTTGAAATGTTATGATTATGAATTCTTCAGTTTTTACTGTGGTGCTTGCCATTAATAATGGTGGCATGTACTACTGCAAGAAATTGTAATGTATAAATGTTTGTTTTATTTGTTGCATCATAAGATAGAGTCAAATGCATGTGAATGTTAGAGCTAAACTAGAGAAACTAAATATGTACAATGTGTCTATGTTTATCTCCAACTTTTGTTTCTCATAGTTTAAGGTAGTAATCTTTCTTATGAATTGTTAACTCTTTTTGTTTTCCTCTATGAAATGTCCATGCATGTTCGCCTTTAATACCTTATATAGATTACTTCCACTTTATCAAGTGGGTGACTTATCTCTCCGCAATCACCTGGCCTCCTATCCATCTAGATTTGAGTGAGTAGGGGGGGGGGAGGAAGCTAATTATGTGTGACACATTAAACCATTCCATAGTTTCTCAAATCTTCTATCTCACACTAAATAATGTATGGATGTCACTTATCCTAGAGTTATGTAAGTTTTGTGGAGGAGAAGCAAAAGAAGATTGGGTATCCTAGTGAATATGTTCCCAAGATATTCATGGAAAGGTACATTGGGGATGCCCAAGAACAACATCCATAGTTTGTGATCCTCCTCTTCTATTTAAACCAACTATTCCTCCATTTGTTGATTGAAGCCAAGCAATCTATGGCTTCCCCACAAGGACATCTTCACTATTCCTTGCCAAACTCTTTCTTTCAAGTATTTATATTTGCTCATAAAGAGAGAGAATTAGCAAGACAATGATAGGAACTCACTCTTGCTTGTTGAAAGCTCAATCATCCAAATTGTCATGTGTGAAAGGTCAATTGTACGTAATTTTTTATGTTTCCAATTTATTGGCATTAATTAATTAATTAAGTGATCCATGTTTTTGGTGCATTACATTGAAGGTTCTTTCATGCACTTTTTACGTCTGTGCCATTTAGAAAAGTTAGCTCCACATGGCCTATGACTACTTCCACAACACTCTACATGAGTCATTTTTTATATTTAGGGAGTAGGGTAAAGGGCCAACCGTTTGATTTTTTTTTCTCCCTCTCCTCCCTCAACTTCGACCATCCATGATCCGGATTTATGCGTGAACGAAATGAAAGAACATATACATCATAATAATCAGAGACATTTTGCAAAGATAACAAAGATACAGTAAACACATATTCTATTAAATGGCGGAAATAGAACAGACTGTAATACAATTGCTAGAATGGTGGTAGCGATCTCTGAGAAGAGATGTGGCTGCTATGCTCATTTGTGCCAAGCTCCATCCAAAATGAGGCCAAAGGGGCCTATTTATAATAAAAAATGAGGTGAGAACCCCAAAAGTCCCAAAACGTAACCCTAGAAGATGAACCGTCATAAAGTTTGCGGCCCCCACGGTGGTAAGTTGAACAGTCAACTTCCCGGGGTCATAACTTTTGCATACGATCTCCGATTTGGGCGTTCGAGAACTCGTTAGAAAGGTCTATCTAAGCTTTACAACTTTCGGTCGGCCAAATGTATGCCGATGGCAAACATTTGGCCTCGAATCTCCAAAAAACGTCGTTTAAGGCCTCAAAACGGCCCCGAAAGTTTAGGACTCGAAAAACTGCCGAAAAATGACTAGGAAACTGCCACAATGGACAATTGTTTTGAGCCAGTGGAATAGGTGGGTGGCCACCGATCTCCATCTGGATCAATCCATTCTCTAGCAACTCCACTGCTTTGAATGTCATTAATCCAATCACCATTAGCTCAACCCCCTTCCTTACGTCATTGATGAAAAGACCAAAACATTTGTTGATGGGGTAGGTTTTTGGTTTTTCATGAAGTTTCATGGAGCTTGATGGGGAGGTACAACAAATGGGGTAGTGTTGATGTGGACGAATGTTCATAATCAACTATGGGAGTTTACATGGAGTTAAGGTCCAATTAGTTTTTTCTTCATTTGAATTAGTAAGCTCCTCTTGTCTTTGGCTCTGCTAATGATGTTAGGTTATGAGTGTGTATACTAAATCCTAAATACAATTCTAATATGAACACAAATGCAGTCCTAAGTTACCGATACCTAGCTAGGATTTTGAGAACAAAGAGTAAATATATAACACATGGATATCACTACCATTAATAACATAAATAAGTTTAGAGATTTATTAGTAACATAGATTCCTAAATAATTAGCAATATAACAAGGTGAGCTTCTAACTAAATTAACATTGATTACAACTCCATTTCCACTTATAAACAACCATTGAACAATAGCAATAAGAATTGATCATAAATGCAAGAGAAGAGTCTACAACAAAATGAACATCCTTACAGTAATTCTAGCATAATAAGACCTAGAAAAAAGTTCCATGCAACATACACCAAAATAGGTCTTCCAAAATTCATTTCAATGGTTTCTTGATTAACTTGAAAACAATTTGCAATGCTCAACAAAAGGCTCTCTCTTATTTTTAGTTCTACTTATACAAAATTAACAAAGAGGAAGTCAAACTATTTCAACTCCCTCACCCTTTTCCTCCCACTTGACTCGTGGAAGCTTGTTATTTTTCCTTTAGGCAGTATTTATAGAATTACTTCCCAATAACTAGGGTTAGGTTACTGGTAAGTGAACAACAACTGTTAAGTACTCAAAGATAACATAGAAAGAGAATATAGGAATGCCTTAGGCCTATTGGTTGGCCTCTTTGTAGTGACTTGTAACTCAAGGGAAAGATGTCCTTCACATGTCCAATCTATTGGAAATTTGCACACAAGCAATAAGGAACCTTCCTCAAACTTTTCACAGCATCGAATAATTGATAAATAATGTAATATGAAATCTTAACTAATTGAAATTAACTACCGTCAGACATATAGTTTCACTTCCAAATATATAATTCATAAATATACTAATTAAAACACTTTTTTCCCGGAGGGGGGAGAAGAGAGATCTCCATGTTTATTTAAAGTCGAAATATTAAAGCAACAAAATAGTGATATACCTGATCTTTGTCATTGGCACATTCTTCATCAGAATCTAGGTTCTTCCGACTTGGATCACTCATGGATTGCTACTTAGATTCAACCTCTCATCCATTAAAGTAATGGGATAATCAAAGGAGATTAGGATCCCAACTATGAGCCAAGAAAGTAACACTTATAAAATAGGGTTTCTAAGAAAGGGATGGACCATAAAAAACCTTAGGTTTACAATTGATTCTCAATCCTTAAGTGCAAGGGTGCTTTAATAGCATGTGGTGTCCCTTCTCTAACTATTTGTCTTCTTAAATACCCTTGGGAATTAGTTCAAACAATTGGTACACTACAAGAAAAATCCCCTACAATGGAGGTTATAATAGAGGTTTTTATTGTTACAAGATTGGGAAAATATATAAAAAAAACCTCAACTGCAACCTCCACAAATGGTATCGAATGTTTTAGCAGAGGTTTTACAAATATATATTATAACTAAAAACGGTAAGCGGAGGCTTTTGTGGAGGTTTTTTTATCGGTGCGCTTTATTTACTGCACTAGTGTTAGCAACAACAAAACACATTAGCGCATTTAAAAGAAACATACATCACTGGTGCGCATGAAAAATTGAAACCATTATATTTTTAGAATTTGATAGTTGTAAACCAAGATCACTAAAAGAATGACAAAGCACAAAAGCAAAAGAATGTGGAGATCATTTAACCACGATGATAAACAATAAAATCCCAAGCATAGACAAGAATATTGTCTCCCCTGAGCTTGCACCTTCCAATAAAGATAATTTTTTCAGAGATATAAGTACATCCATATAGTAGTAGTATAAACCCTAAGAAAGACAAAGAGAAATCTCTCCAAAGTGGAGAACCCCATAAAAATCTCCTCCTAGTTGCAGTAGCAAACTTCCTTAGCTAGAGCAAACTTGCTTCTTGCTATGTGTCCAAATGAGGAGGCACCCCTCCTATTTATACTGATTTCTAGGTGATTTTGACTAGGGCCAATCGAATTGTTGAACTAGGTCAACTTGTTATTTGTGCAATATAAAATTTAATTTAATTATTTATTTACTTAATTACTGGGCTGACTGGTGACACTAGTACATATGGCTCAAAAGTTCCATGAAATATTGCCACGAATAAGTTAAAATGGTAATTTTTGTGGATAAATTGATAAATAATTTGAAAAGGAATTGTTCTGGCCCCTGATCATCGTCGTTATTGTGAAGTAAATGATGGTTTGTCTCTATAGCGACGAACACTCGTCTTTATTGCGACGAAGATAGATGTTCGTCGCTATAGCGACAAAACGCTAAACACTTGCAAATCATGGTCATCACAATAACGGTCATTGACTTTTCTTATTGTTGAAATTTGATCATTGTGCATTTTCGTTCAGAGAGCATCAAAGCAATGATATAAAAGTGCTCATTTAGAAAATAAGGTTTCTGATTGGGTTTGCGTCAAACATACAAAATATCTTAACATAAAAAGGTGATTTTGGTGGAGTTAAAACTCATGACTAGCATACATTCATTAAGGTTATTATTTATGTACTATATAATTTCCATTTAGTACATCTTTTTTAGTAATTGTTGTCTCTTATTTGGAAATTAAATAAATAATGATTTGCTTTTTGTTATAGTATGTTCTACCTCTATCTCTCCCAGATAGCTTTGATGACGACATAAAACAAGTTATATATGATATTGATAAATACATGAGGTAAGTAACAATTTATATGCATGAAAATGTTTGTTCACTTTGTTGCATATCTTATTGACATATTGTGTTTTATAGATTGGAACTTTATTATATATGCATCAATCTTGTTGATCATTGTTATTTTCTTGCATCATTTGTGTGTGCCTTTCATCTAAAGAAATCCATAAAGAAGATATTAGCTGGTATTGGAAGAGAGAAATTCCTCGTCTAAGGTGTGAAATGCAGAAGTATTTACCTCCAGGATTTTTCAATGCACAAGAACACTATCTCATACACCAAGTTAAGGAGATTTAAATGTGTAGACCTGTACACACAAGATCAATGTGGATGGTGGAAAGGCATTTGAATTCATTAAAGGATTTTGTTAGAAAAAGAGCACGTCTTGAGGGTTCTATTGTGCAGGGCTATATGGTATATCAATCCATGGTGTACATTAGTCATTATGTTCCAAATTTAGCAAAAAATATCAATCTTCCTCGCATTTGGCATGTCAATTCCATCAACAAATTTGAAGGGGAGGTCATATTCGGGAAAGGTAGAACAAGGAAACTGAAAGGTAATTAGATGGTGTAGATTTAATTATTATACAATTAATTTTTCAATTTCATATATATCTTACTCATGTAATTTTTATTATTCCATCAGTATTTTAAGGTAAACTTAATTGCCTTTAATTATAGCTAATTTACAATTCTTAATTGTTATTTAGCAGACTATTTTGTACTCTGTGATGATATTGATTAATAAATTTATGATCATCAATGGTATCATAATCATCATCATCATCATCACCATCATCACCATCTTCATCATCGTCATCATCGACATCAAAATCAACCTCATCCTCATCCTCAGCCTCATCATCATTAATGTTATAATCATCATCGTCATCAATGATATCATCATCATCATCATCATCATCATGTTCATACTCATTAGAATAATAGAAATCATCATCAACATGGTCATCCTCATTGGAATAATCGCAACCATCATCATATTCATCTTCATACTCATTAGAATAATAGCTATCATCATCATCATGGTCATCCTCATTATAATAATCACAACCATCATCATCTTCATCTTTATGATCATCAATGGTATCATAATCATCATTGTCGTCATCATCATCTTCATCATCACCATCATCACCTTCATCATCAACATCATCATCACCATCATCACCATCTTCATCATCATCATCATAATCAACCTCATCCTCATCCTCAACCTCATCATCGTCAATGTTATAATCATCATCGTCATCAATGATATCATCATCGTTGTCGTCATCAATGATATCATCATCATTGTCGTCATCAATGTTATCATCTTCATCATCATGATTATCATGTTCATACTCATTAGAACAATAGCAATCATCATCATCATCATCACCATCTTGATCATCGTCATCATCGACATCAAAATCAACCTCAGCCTCATCATCGTCAATGTTACAATCATCATCGTCATCAATGATATCATCATCATCATCAATGTTATCATCTTCATCATCATTATCATCATGTTCATAGTCATTAGAATAGTAGAAATTATCATCATCATGGTCATCATCATTAGAATAATCACAACTATCGTCATCTTCGTCATCATCATCACCATAATCACCATTGTCATCATCGTCATCATCGACATCATAATCAACCTCATCCTCATCCTCAACCTCATGATCATCAATGTTATAATCGTCATCATCATTAATGATATCATCATCATCGTCGTCATCAATGTTATCATCTTCATCATCATGATCATCATGTTCATACTCATTAGAATAATAACAATCATCATCATCATGTTCATCCTCATTAGAATAATCACAACCATCATCATCTTCATCTTTATGATCATCAATGCTATCATAATCATCATCATCATCACCATCATCATCACCATCATCACCATCTTCATCATCATCATCATCGACATCAAAATCAACCTCATCCTCATCCTCATCCTCATCCTCATCAATGTTATAATCATCATCGTCATCAATGATATCATCATCATCATCGTCATCAATGTTATCATTTTCGTCATCATTATCATCATGTTCATACTCATCAGCATAATAGCAACCATCATCATCATGGTCATCGTCATTAGAATAATCACAACCATCATCATCTTCATCATCATCATATTCATCATCATCATCATCATCATCATCATCACCATCGTCACCATCGTCACCATCGTCATCATCGACATCATAATCAACCTCATCCTCATCCTCATCCTCAGCCTCATCATCATCATCAATGTTGTTATCTTCATCATTATGATCATCATGTTCATACTCATTAGAATAATAGCAATCATCATCATCATGGTCATCCTCATTAGAATAATTGCAACCATCATCATCTTCATCTTTATGATCATCAATGCTATCATAATCATCATCATCATCACCATCATCACCATCTTCATCATCGTCATTATCGACATCAAAATCAACCTCATCCTCATCCTCAGGCTCATCATCATCAATGTTATAATCATCATCATCATCATCATCGTCATCAATGTTATCATCTTCACCATCATGATCATCATGTTCATACTCATTAGAATAATGGCAATCATCATCATCATGGTCATCCTCATTCGAATAATCACAACTATCTTCATCTTAATGTTCATACTCATTAAAGTAATAACTATCTTCAACATCATGGTCATCCTCATTAGAATAATCACAACCATCATCATCTTCATATTTATGATCATCAATGGTATCATAATCATCATCGTCATCGTCATCATCTTCATCATCATCATCATCACCATCTTCATCATTGTCATCATTGTCATCAGAATCAACCTCATCCTCATCCTCAGCCTCATCATCGTCAACGTTATAATCATCATCGTCATCAATGATATCATCATCATCACCGCCATCAATGTTATCATATTCATGATCATGATCATCATGTTCATACTTATTAAAATAATAGCAATCATCATCATCATGTTCATCCTCATTATAATAATCACAACCATGATCATCTTCATCTTTGTGATCATCAATGCTATCATCATCACCATCACCATCATCACCATCTTCATCATCGTCATCATCGACATCAAAATCAACCTCATCATCGTCAATGTTATAATCATCATCGTCATCATCAACATCAAAATCAACCTCATCCTTATCCTCAACCTCATCATCGTCAATGTTATAATCATCATTGTCATCAATGATATCATCATCATCATCAATGTTATCATCTTCATCATCAATGTTATCATCTTCATCATCATGATCATCATGTTCATACTCATTAGAATAATAACAATCATCATCATCATGTTGCCGACGATTTGTCGTGGAAAAAATGTTCACATGTACTAGTATAGATGAGAACCATGACATAAATGATATGGAGAGATATCATAGGTCGAACTATGTTCATCGTGTACTATCTTCGTTTATGTGTGCATTAACACATGTAATCCATAATTTGTAACTACCCACTCTAGGATATATTGAATAAGCCTAATTATTTTAAAAAAAATGGTTTCTACGTTAGAAGACATTTTAAAAATAATAATAAGACAAGAACAATTTCCTGTTCAGTTTCCTATTGATCAAGGTTGTCATTAATTGAATTTTACACATTTTCAGGATTTAAAGATTTGTAAGAAATAAATTGTATTATACAATGAATTCCATCTAACCTTATTACTTACTTATGCTTGTCTCAAGTCTTCTTGATAGTGGACTTTATTAAGCATCCTCTGTGTGTCAAACTTCGAAATGGTCACTATATTTCACTCATATGACAATTTTTTTGCAAGAAAGGTTCTATTGACAATGATGATGTTCTTTATGATGATGATGATGGCCATAAAGACAATGATCATGATAATCCTACTGACTACGACAACAACGATAATTTCGCTATCAACATCATCATCATCATCATCACTAATGATGATGATGATGTCTATGGTGTTGTTTATGATGACGACAACGATGACGACAATGATGATGGTGTTCTTTATGACGATGGTGATGATCATTGATGATGACAATGACAATGCTTATGATGATGACGATGTTCTTGATGATGATGGTGATGATGATAATGATGACAATGATTATTATGATGAGATGACCAAGATGGTGGTGATGGTGATTATGATGATTATCAAGATGGTGGTGATGGTGATGATGACGATGATCATAAGTATTAATGTCATCAGTTTCTACTTCCTTGCCTCCGTGTTGCTAGAATAAGTCCCTGGATTTATCCTTTCCCGAAGGGGTGTAGCGGACTTATTGGATTCAATGAAAGGTAATAAATCACATTAAAAAATTAAACATTAAAATAATAATAAAACATTAAAGTAATAATAAACATTAAAAATAATAGATATAAATAATAAACAAAACAACAAAATAAACATTAAAAAACAACAAACAATTAAAACTATCCGATCTTACCTTCCCCCTGTCGCGAAAATGAAATTTTACATCTTTCACTTACCTCACCCATGAACTACGACCATGGTCGTAGAGGAGTTTCCAAGGTTGCAGAGGAGGTTTTCCAGTTACCTCACCCACGAACTAGGCCCGAGGTCTCAAAGGAGTTTCCAAGGTTGCAGAGGAGGTTTTCTAGTTGCCTCACCCACGAACTAGGCCCAAGGTCGCAGAGAAGTTTCCAAGGTTGCAGAGGAGTTTCCAAGGTTGCAGAGGAGGTTTTCTAGTTACCTCACCCCATATCTCCATCGGATGGGTGATTGAATGTGGTTAAAATTACTAGTAAGAATTGCAGTTTTGGTTTATAATGCAATTTTGGTTTATTATTCAATTTTGCAATCAGAATTTCTTACTACAAGCTAAATTCGACATTTTAAAACGACCCAAATTTTTGAAATTGTGAATTGAACACTTTCATCGCATTTTTAGGAATTCCTTCTCTATCGGATTCTGGCGGGTAGGGGTCGATTTGGTTAATGCATATACTTCTCCCATCTTTCACCCACACGGTAAGTAACTTTGGAATCAACCACGTGGAACTGGGAATACTGACAAGTGCGACCGTCGCTGCGATTGTTTCCCCGATGGCATCTAGGGCTAACAATGACCCGATGTTACCGCTAGCAATAAGACCCCTAGATCCAGGGCTTGGGGGAATCCCTCTTTCTCGTTTTCCTCAAAGTTTTCCCAAAGAAAGAGGGTCTACACATCTAAAGAAAGAGGCTCTACACATAACCCTTCTCAGACCCTATTTGGAACCCTACTTCATTACATAACAATTTTTGTACACTGATTTGGAGTTGTTGGAATAGGGATGGCTGGGATCTCGTCCAAATCCACCTGCCTTGCCTCCCTTATCATCCTCAGAAGAAGGGGACGTTTTTATCCTAGAGGGTTAAATTACTTCTTTTTTGCAGCGGAAGGATTTTCCAGGGACACCACCTGATTCAGGATCCGATAGAAGCAACAAAGAGCCACAAGTGGAAATTCAAGCCAATAGCAGGGGTTTATCAAAGAGCCCTAGCAAAAAACATAAGAACAATTGCCTCTCCTCAACTAGTGGGCCTCTTAATATCATCTGTGGTGTCAATGTGTTGATAGAGGACGCTAGGCCTATGGCAGACTCTCTAGTGGGAAAAACCCTAGCTCGAAGGATATGAAAATTTGGGTCAGGAAGAATTGGTCAAGTGTTCTCAACTATGAACCGGAAATAGATGCCTTTACAAAGGGGTGGTTTGGATTTAGATTCAACTGCGCAAGTGATGTTGAAAAAATTCTTACAAAACAGTGGAGCTTTGAAGTTGTTCATATTCTGTTAAAAAAATGGACTCCTCTCTTTGATCAGGATAGTGAGAGTCTGGACACTATGTCGACGTGGGTGCATCTTTCAGGACTCCCCTGGTAATTTTGGAACCCGAACTCGCTTCGTGATTTGGGGAGTGCGCTCAACGTCTTTCTGGAGGCTGATCTTTCTTTTTTGAATACAATAAGGAAAACTAGAGCATAAATACTTGTCTCTTTAAACATTCGAACAAATCTCTGAGAACACAGTAATCTTATCTAGGGTGACTCTATTAGGAAGCAAATTCTGGACTATGAAGGGATCCCCTTCAGATGTCATCGTTGCCATGCAATAGGACATATAGCAAAAAATTATCACCTGCGGTTTTCAAAATCCCCAGCACAAAAAAGATGGCTCCCAAGGGAGGTTGTGGCTCCGAGCACTGAACATATCCCTCAAGGGATGCACGAAGAAGCTCCTCCTCTCCAGGCTATTGATTGGCAGAAGTCTCCTGAGGTGAATTCTCACCAAGAAATTTTCACAGATCAGGTGGAAGACACTTTTCGACAACAGGATTAGTCTATCTTCAAAGTAATCCTACAGACCCTCCTTTGAATATGAAGTTGAATGATTCTCCATTTGTTGTTACATAATATCTTTCATCACCATTGATTAGTTTCTTGATAAACAGAAACCGTCGATTCAAACTCTTTGTGCACAATAACTATCGAACCACATTTTATTGCCTGCGCTTTGCTTTAAATGCTCATGAACTATATCAATACATGTTACAATTTGAAACACCCGAATGAAATCTAAGACCTGTAGATTATAGATAGATTACAATGCTATGAATTTATGAAATAATTCGACTCAATGTAAACACAAAATAATTACAATAATTGTTGTGTTGACTTGTACCATTAAATTAACTTCCAGATCTTGAACTTGAAATCAAATTGATCTTAATGGATCACATACCCAGACACTGTTTCTTATGCTCAAAGAACAAGTAGTTCCAAGCTTTTCCCTAGATCAATATACTACCTCTCTCTCCATCTCTACAAGCATCCAAGCTATCCAAGATTCTCAAGCTATTCTAAGTTTCTATAAGCTATCTAATGCCGATGTGGATGGCCAACAATAACGTCTTCAACTCCACTGACAGAACCGCTATAGGACGATAATGGACCGTTCATGCAATATAAGACATTCAAATAGAATACTGAGTATTTTAATGAAATCTCAATAGTGTAACAGATTCATTTACCTTCCATAAATGGAGAATGCACTCTCAAAAATAGAAAATACAACCATTCCCAATTTCTTTGGTTTCTATTGATTCACAAAGAAAATCCAGTCCACAATGTCTACATAATGTATTATAACCTCTAATCATTGAATTTACAAGCCTAAATAGACAAAGCATAGCTCTCTTCCTCGAATGAGGGTAACAAACAACCAAGAATAGCCTATTTGTGATTATGTCTCAAATAGTTAAAATAGATAACTGAAATCCAATTTAATCTAACCTACAATCTATATTTTAGAAACAAATTCCTGTAGTAAACCAAAACTAATTCGAATGCTTCTTTTTTTCCTTTTCCAACTGTAAAGATGCCCCTGCATTGGGTTCCTAGGGTTAAAATGATTATGAATCGCTATTCATAAGTTCTTCAATGGAGTAACCCTTCTTCTCAATCTCTGCTACATTCATTCAAGTAGCATCTTCGTCAGGGTGCCCTTTCCACTTGACCAAGTAATCTAGGTACTCTATGCCTTTAGTCTTCTTAGCTAATCTGGTGTCTAAGATCTTTTTAGCCTCCAAAGGATTTTCCATTGGCATCTACTTTTCCCACTTCACCTCCTTATTCATACCTGGTTCTAGATTATTTGTAACTTGTTATGTTCCATCCTTTTCATAAGGATATAAGTCAGATATGTTAAATATAGGAGATATACCAATCCTATCTGGTAGTTGCAATTCATATGCATTAGCTGAAAACTTCCTAAGAATTTTGTAGGGTCCTATTTTTTTTAATTTCAACTTGTCATATTAACCTTTTGGGAATCTTTCCTTCCTTAGGTAAGCTAAGACTAGATCGCCTACCTCATGGTTGACCTCTCTGCTCCTCAAATCCACTCTAGAATTATACTTTTGATTGTTCACTAGTAAATGTTGCTTGACCTATTCATGTAGCTTGGTGATGGCTATAGAAAATTCTTCACCTTCAGCACTCCTTCCTTAGAATTTCCCTAAGTCTCTTAGCTCATATACACCCCTAGGATGCATTCCATATAGTTTGGAAAGGATTTAGGCATGTGCTTCGATCGAGTGAATCATTGTATGCAAACTCAGCTTGAGCTAGCACATGATCCCACTGTCTTGGTTGCTCACTAGGTAGGCTTCTCAAGATATTACCCAGACTTCTATTCACTACCTCAGTCTAGCTATCTGTCTGAGGATGATAGGCTAAGATAAAGTTCAGTTTAGTTTCAAAATTTTTCCATAGAGTCCTCCAAAAATGTGCAGTAAGCTTAGTGTCCATGTCTGAAACAATACTCTTTGGTAGCCCATGCAACCTAAGAATTTCATTAAAGAACAAATTTACTATATGTGTTGCATCACTAGTCTTATAGTATGGTATGAAATGTGCTATCTTTCTGAACCTATATACAACTACAAAGATGGAATAACAATCCATCTTGCAATATGTAGTCACTCCAAGGTCCCCTATTTCTTTGGGCAGGATTTAAACTTATCTCATACGCTTCCTTAAAGTCTATATCAGACTTATACAAATCTTTAAGAAAATCAAATCCTAAGACTTGAACTTGACTCTCTTGCACCATTAAGCTTTTCCTACTTAAGGCATCTTCCATTTAGTTAGATTTTCCACTTACATGCTTGATAACGGAAGTGAAACCTTGCAAGACCTCAACCTGCTTAACATGCTTCTGATTTAATTTGGGTTACTACATTATAAACCACAAGGCATTTTTTTTAAGTGTGCTTGCTAAGTCGAGTTCACACCTATTCTCTGCAATATCACCCTATGGGAAGAGGAGATGAATGCATTGGTTGTCAACGTCGGCTCTGAAGTTTTGGTTTACTTTATTCATCTTAAGAATAAAGACACAAGGACAATGGAGTGGGCTACATAGAAAAGGAATTCACAATAATATCCATATTCCAAAGATACTCAGAAATTAATTGGGTGGATAAGCACATATGGATAAGAACACCATGGAAATAGTTGGCGGATAAGGTGGGGTGGGGTGTGAGTGGGGTCACAACAGGGACATTTGCTTCTTAGGTCTAGGAGTAAATCATAATGAAGTAAGATATAGAAATTAAATGCTGCCCCAATATGTCTGTAAATATACCCTAATCAGATGTACATGAGGACTAATTTGTTGGTTTGAACAGGTTGCAATATGCATATATGTATGCTCCTCCTTGGATTAACCCTATAAAAGGCTGAAAAAATAGAATAGGTGCGCTACAAATTGACCTTCAATAGGAAATTTCAAGCTAATATTTATACCCATCCACATAATAATTAATTCAGGTTGAGTTTATTTGCAGGTTGGCCCCAGTCCTATGCTAGGATAAATAACTCCCTTCAAAATATTAACACATGTTTTTCTCCTAATATTATTACCTTTTATTAATGTATTTATGATGGGGAACTATGCCCAACTGCTATAGGTCAAGCCTTGCCTAGAAGGCAGTCCTATCTAGCAATCTTTCATAAAGAATATCTATATTATGTTATTGTTGTTGTCTGTTCAAATGGAATTCCCATAATTTATTCTTTAGGGCCTTTCAGTGCCCATACCTACTTCTATAAAGACATCAACATGTTGCTTGATGAAGAAACATGTTCCTAAAGTGAGGACCTCCAAGACGGTATGTTACAGGTTTCAAACTCTCCATTTCATTATTAATTCCATGGACGTAGTAATTTGATATGAAATCTGCTGAAAGGAAAACTAGTTGATACAAATGTATAAATGGTTGCTGACAACTTGAAAAAGCTTTTTATCAAATTCCCTTAAGATCCATTATTCATAGGTATGAAGTATTGTTTTGATGATAAAATTGGTTAGAAGACACCCAAAAATACTTTTATTGCTATTCAAATTGCCCCAAATCTCTATTTCAAACATCCACTGTGCTTTGAGATACTCCAAGAAAGCACTATAAAATCTCTCATCCAAGATATTTGACACATTCAATGCACATGTGCATTGTTTTTTGTTTCAAAAGGATGCCCTAGAATAGGGATCCCTTACCCCTACAACAACCTTTACTATACTTGTAGATGGTGATCTCATAATTTTCTTTGGCTTGCTTATGATTCTCAAAGGCTTACTTACAGTTGGAATGATCTGAAAAAGTGCCCTGAACAATCTAGGACAGTTATATGTGCTCATATTGACTTTTAATGTTGTTTCCAATGCTTTCTATGTGAATGTTCCTTTCCAGGAATTAGTGCTTAGTGTTGTTGCTTCAAAGAGATACTACCCAACATACTTCTTAATGACTATTTGAAATGCCGAGAATCACTTTTTGATGGCCAAACATGCTACAACAAACCCATAAATAATTCTTTCCCCTTCTTACTGTTCCATGAGTATGAGAAATTCCATAACTTATGTAGCTTGATGATGTGTTCCCAACACTGCTTATTTGATGTTGGATTATCACCATCGTGATGAGAACACCCATTAACATCCACATGCATAGGACACCCATACAAAATGGGTGGTTACACGTAACATGGCCCATCGCTATTCTTTTTTACTAGATATTCATTGAAGAGATTTAGTTTACTATGTTTCTAGTTCCACTATGGTTACTTTTGGTTTCACTATTTTAGTTTCTTTGATGAAATATGAAGAAAACCCCCCAAATTCATAGGTATTCAAATGTTGTTCATGCAACCTGGGCTTCACTCATGAGTGTTTTTGCACAACTTGCCTCATAATCGCTGAATTTTAGTTCGAAAACCTGGATCTTAGGCATATGTACAGATCAACTAGGATAAGAGATTCCTTTGCACTCCATTGTTGTTGCTCCCATCATGCACAACTTTCCTATCAAATTTCCAAGGTCTTCCTAGCATAACATGGCACACATCCATAGGCATGATATCACAAGTCACCTTGTCTTGATATCTGCCTATTTGGAATTCCACTTCACTTTGTTCTGTAACTAGCAATTGGTGTCCCTTATGCAGCCATGACACCTTGTAAGGTGTTGGATGCTTGAATTTCCTAAGCTTTAGCTTTTCCACCATTCCAGTGGACACCAAATTGTCGGTGCTTCCACTATCAAAAACTACTTTGCAACATTTCCTTTGAACTTTGCATGTAGTTCGAAATAAGGCCTTCCTTTGTGAAGACTCTACCACCTCCTTCTTTGGTTTCAATAGCACCTTTTTCATAAGAAGAGCCTCCCCAACCTCAGGTGCATTTTCTACCATAGGAGCTTGTGCCTCTGACTACTTTCCTTGTGCAACATAGTTTCCTCTTTGTCCTACATTTTCATTGGTAGGGAATTCATAGGACCAATGGCCTAGCTTGTTACATCTGTAACACCGGTAGACTAACTCTATGCCTCTACCTCTACCTCTATGGTAGGATCTTCCTACTCAATATTAATCTCCTTTCCCTATTTGATATTACTGGTTAGAACCACCAACTTCATCCTTGTACGTTGGAACTTTCTCTCTTCCAGTTGTTTGTCCCTTTCCCTTGGTATATCCTCTTCCTCTACCAAAGGTTTGCTTCCAAGTTCCTGGCTATATTCTCTTCTGCCATTAGAGCATACTGATAAGCCCCTTCCATATTGTTAGGAGATAACATACTAATCTCATCCCGAATCTTTGTTCTCAACCCATTAATGTATCTATTTGTCTTCTTAGAGATATCTTCATTGTAACCTGCTCTAAAGTTTACCCTGTGAAACTCTTATGTATACTCTTTAATAGTCATCGACCTTTGCCTAAGGTTATGCATATGTTTATAGAGACTCAGTTGGTAGTCCTTGGCCAAGAATTTACCTTGCATATTAGCAATCATCCTATCCCAACTTTTTATTATTGACTTATTTTTCTTCTTCCTCTCAACCTGCACACTATCCCACCATAGTGCTGCATGGCCTTTCAATCTAGTCACATCTAGTTTTACCTTCTTTTCCTCCTCTATATATTCATAATCAAAGTGTCGATCTAACTCTCCTATCTAGTCTATCAGCCTTTCTGCTGAAAAATTCCCATCATAAGTAGACAAGGAAGGTTTTGGTCTAGAGTTGGAACCTAACATAGACCTTAACAACTTCATCTCAGTTGTTTTTGGTGTGGCCTCTTCTTCTTGGTCACCACCCTCTACTTCTAATTCATTATCATCTCCAAGGTCTGGTTCTCGTTTCCTAGCCAGATCCATAACTTCCATTCTAGCATGCATAGCCCTCGTTTGTTCCATTAGTTCGACATTTGCAACAATTCTACCTCTCCAGCATGCTCTACCTCATGTCATTCGCATTACCATTTTCTTGTTTTCTTTTATTTGACATGCCTTCATAATGAATGTATAAACATACATCTAGTAAATTCATAAAAGGTAAGCATGCATCAATGACAACAACACAATGTTGCTTCACTTTATTTCCTTTTCTTTATCTAACAATATTGCTACCCCTATCAACCTTGCTTACATGTATAACTCCGAGCTAGTGAAAGATTTTGAATACATTTAATTCTCGCACTTAATGGACATAATGCCCGCAACTATTCCATTATGCATGCAAGAGTAAGATAAATTGCTCGTAGCTAGTTAAACATGCACACAGGGTAATAGATAAATGCCTGTTGAACCCAAAAATGCCTGAAATAGAGGTGGAACGATGCCTGCAGGAGGTGTTGAAATGTCAACAGATCATTGAAATGCTCATGACATGTAAGGACATGCCTGCAAAAGTATGCATGCACCCACACATGAAGAATATATGCCCATGAAATGTAAGGACATGCCCACATAATGAATGTATCAACAGTCATCTAGTAAATTCATAAAAGGTAAGCATGCATCAATGACATCACAATGTTGCTTCACTTTATTTCCTTTTCTCTTAATAGGATGCAAACATTTTTCCAAATCAACTAGATGAAATTTGTCTCACATATATCTTAAGAATTGATGAAAAGTAATATCTCACAAATGTAGATTTCTGTAAACATATTATATCTAATTTCTTTCTGCATTTTACTTCATCTATTGTTACGGCTTCCTGCGAGCATTTTTCAACTTTTTGTGCATTTTTGTGGGCATTTTTCTGGATGTATGTGCATATGTTTGAGTCTTGCGGGCATTTTATAAGGTAGTGCGGGCATTTTATCAGTCCAACGAGCATTTTCAAACTGGTTGTGGGCATTTCTCCAAATCAACTACTTATCCAATTTGGAAAATTGATTTAAATGTATTCTGCAACTTAGATGTATTTACTTGCAGACTGAGTGTATGTAAGTGAATCTGCAAATCACCTACTACATCCTCATAAATGGAATGCTCTAAAAAATAAAGGTTTCAATGCAACATAATTAGGAAACTTATTAAGAGGATGACTAGCCCCCCAACAAAAAAAAAGACTCGAGCTCTCCTACTTGCTCTTGTGCCTCTTGTAATCTTTATGTAACATATCTAGGTCCTTTGACTGAACTATAAGGAAAAATAATATATGTACTTGTGCTAGAATTTGACTATCCGTATCTGATTTATTTGGAATATATGGATCAATATTTGGGGAAGCAAGCTTCTCTACCTCGTCAATGTCTATCGGAGACCCCTAAGGTTTAGGGGACCTTGCATCTTGATCAAGTTTGACGTCTTGACATACACATATATTCTGTAGGGATTGAATGTAAACTTTGGAGGCCTTGTAAGTCTTGTCATATCCCACATAAATTTCATTCAAACTAGAGGGATCGAACCTGGATAGTGTTTATAAGGGTAATGATGGAACCCCATCCTCCTTTATTGGTACCATACTGGTCATATAGGATGGGTTCAATTTTGGACTTGCTGTGCTTACTGGTACCCTAAAAGGCATTTGATACATCCTATCCACCCATCAATAGGCCAATAAAGGCATGAATATCTTGCACATGAATTGGATAAGCCACGTCTAGCCACAAGGTGTTCCCATGCACTCAACTAATAAGGAACTTGGTGCATCTAGTAGTTTCCTCAGTGGTGCCAAATACTAGTAGGTCAAGTAGATATCATTGTGAGAGAGACCAAATTTCAGAAGGGGTGCACTGCCAGAGAAGAGAGACACTAGTCTTTAGCAAGAGTGCATAGTGTAGATCTTTCATGTAGGTCTATATAAGTGTCCATGTAGGCTCCACACAAGTCTCAGAATTTATGTTGGTGGATAACATATGGAGGTTGGTGAGCTGTTTGAGACTAGTTATTTTACACTAGAATTCACAACAAAGATTGTACTTCAAATATAGGCATACCTATAGGCTCTTACAATGATGTTGGTAGGCAATGAGTATTAGAGACTAAATTTCCTCCTCGAAACTGATGTCCTCCTCGAAACAGTATAGGATAGAATATATGTTTCAAGCACATAACTTATTACTTATTAGTATAGGATTTATTTAAGTATTGAGAAATATTATTAGGAAGAAAATTGAGAAAATGGCACACATGCATCCTCAAATGATTGAGAAACATCCAACCAACCCAAATCACCTACTTTCAATGGCATCCTTCTATCATATCTTACCTCCATTTCCCTACCTCGTAAAACTTAACAAGTGCAATATTTCAACTTTATTTTATGCTACCTCGAAAGATGAAGTTTGAACGATTCCCAGCCTAGAAGAAATGCCATTATCACGCTCAACAGTCAATAAATTAAGTTTGAACACTCGATATTTCGTTAGATGGGCTAGATTCAGAATGTCTAATAATGGTAGCATCTCCATTGGATGGAATCAAAGGACTAAACACCATGCTCCAAGGTATGAATTGACCCTCACAAAATCATCTTTTGGGCTGCAAAAACATAGAAATTCAGAGAGCACTTTATTATATATATAAAACTTCTCAAATTACCAATTTGGATTTATTTTCTATTATGAACAGATTTCATACTAAGTCTTTCTCTCATATCTTGAGAGAATTCAAATTTCCCAAACCATTTTGAAATTAGTAATCAAGGTTGGAGATCTTAATATTTGGAAACTCTATTGCCTTTTTCTAGTAAAAGTGTTTTGAAAGTTTGGACATTTTATAAATGGAATGTTTTGTTAATCATAAGACTATAATAAGTAATTACAGTCTTGGCCAAAGGAAATTCTCTATTTTTGTGAAAGATCTTTAAGGCTAAGCAATGCATATTTAAACACAGGCTCGCTTTGATCCATGGATTATGGTTGTTCTTACATGTACAAGAAGTTACCATAGGATGCCTTAGTTTCCTAGATTTGGGTATGCCTTTGTTTTATTGGTGATTCAAGGTGTTTTAATGTTTGTTGCTACTCAGAAATGCTCCCAATGTGCCCAAAAATTTCACACATTGCTGCATGGGTGCTCAGAATTGGAAATCAATCCTCAAATTCAAAACAAAGTTATGAATTAGGCCTATTACTGCTGAAATTAACCCATATTCAAAAATGGTGTTCTTCATTGCTGATTAGATACACAATCATGGAGAATTAAGGTTGCTTTCACACCCAGGTTTTCCCAGACTTGAGGCATCAGACTTCTTGTTGTTATTTCACACACATAGGGCTGCTGAGATTTGAGAAATTAATGCCTAGAATGCCGCTATAGGTTTCTTCTATGCCCAGAAATATTCTACAGATTTCTTTTGATTCTATGTTCCAAGATCCCTAACTCGCAATCTACCTCCACCATGAGACATTTCCCTTATGTTCCTTGGTGATAGTTTAGGCACTAGGGTACAAACTTGCTAAATATGGAAGTTATAAGAGCACCGAAGCAAGCAATGAGAGAGTTGAATTGTTTAGGATTTGTTTTGGTCACTTTTGTGGAATGGGGAGAGGCCCTCTAAGGTAATTCTTTGAAAGAATCACCCTCCTATGGTATCCTACAACAATACTGAAATATAAGCAACAAGCCCACTGTTGGTGAAATCCAAAGAACCCTAAATAGTAAATTCATAACAACATTGAAGGGAAACACCTAAGAAATACTTTCAGGCAGTTTCTAGTAGTTAACCTCAGTCATATCAGTAGACCTGTAGCAAGGATTCATGGCTACATGATGCAGGAGAATATGCTCAAATGATGAAGTCACTTATGACTTCACGAATTTTAGTGGAATCTTCTAGAAGAGAGTTGGGTCTCTTGTAATTTTCAGTTTTTTTAAATAGATGATTGAATAAGTGGAGAAGGACTCTTGATCCTTTCCAATGTAATAGATAGGGTTTGTTTTGATAGATAGAGGTGGTTGAATAATCATAGGAGTTAGTTATCTAAGTCATAAGTTTTGATCCTATTCCCATGGATCTGAAACCGACTTTATTTTTTGTATTTAAACACAGTAGAAATAAATTGTAAACATAGCTGGAAGTAGCTCAATAGATTTTGAGATAGTTCATAGAAACTTAAAATAACTCGAGAAGACTGGATAGCTTGGAGGCTTGTAGAGCCTGAGAGAGAGGTAGTATATTGATCTAGGGAAACACTCGGAACTACTTGTTCTTTGAGCAGAAGTGACAGTGTATGGGTCTGCACTCTGTTAAGATCAATTTTATTTCAGGTTCAAGCCATGGAAGTTTTAAATGTTTTTTCTCTTTTTAATGTTTATTACTTTTAACGTTTATTAATATTTTAATGTTTGTTATTTCTTTTTGGGTGGTTTCTTTTTGTTTTTGGGAGCTATGAGTATGGGAGGGATTTCTTTTCCGTGCCTGGGGATACATCCACTATCAAGAAGAGTTTCAACACATTTACAGGGAGCACAATATGAGTGCTTATGTTTTATCCAAGGAAGCACTTTCTCTTAACACGAGAAAACTCTCCTATATTGAGATGTTGGATAGAGAGTCTATTGGGAGTGATACCATCCTGTTCTTTTAAGTTATGTTATTTAGCATACTTGTTGTGGCTTACTCATCTTTCTTAGTAAAGATTCAATTTTTTTTTAACCTTTGACTATGCTCTATTGAATGCTCCTTTTGATGAGTTGCTTTCATGGCATATAAATGCCTTAGTTTGGGGGGATTCACTTTACCCCCTAGGTTCTTCCTTCGATAAGCCTTCAAGGCTCTTTATGTGCTTCTTTGGACTGTGTGGAATGTCTTTTTGGTGTTGGATTGAGGCTTGACTTTGTACAGCCTTTGATAATGGGCTATAGGATACTTTTTTGACATGGATTGGGTACTTTGTATTGACAAAAATATAAGATATAAAATATTTTTGAAATTATTAAAACCAATTGAAAATGTAATTTTTCAGTTGTAGAAAGTGTTTGTTTATTTTACCAGTTGGGTTTCCATGATAGATTTTTGTTCTCTATATCTTATTGATTCTGTTTGTTATTTATTATTTTAAAAGTGGTTATAATTGTGAAAAAAGTAACAATCTTGATTCACCCCCCTTCCACTATTGTCCAATATTGAAGCATTTAAATGATTGTGTTATTAGGAAGATGAGATGACCACATGAGCTTCCTTATCCAGTGATGATGATTATGAGCTTCCACTCTTTGCATGAGACAAATGAGACGCATGACCACATACAGTTGAGAAGGTCATGTAACCTACCCTTACGTTGACTTGATGTCCAAACTGTCTTGTCCTTTTTGCCATGTCACCATCCTTTGTGTTCAACCTTTATATTCCTTTTTGAAATTGTAATACCCCGGTTTTGTCCCCATGGTATTAAAATTGTACATGATGTAATTACTGTTATTAAATCATGGTGAGGAGCTCAAGGCCAAGGCCCTGCCATTGATTTGGTGTTTTATGTATCAACGATCAAGGTTGATGTCGATGGTTCTTGTGCTGGTCAAGCATGGTATATTTTTGAGATATCATGTAAATATGCAATTTAATAAAATACCACAACTAGCTATGCACTGCAACGAAAGAGATGGGGGCATGATTTCACAAGGAATAGGGAGGGAAGTTATCCAAACTAATGTTAGGTAAGAGATTGCGGGTCCAATCCACCCAAAACCCATTCTAATCAGCAGAAAATATTTCGTTGATCTGTTGTCCAACTCACCCAGGAGGACTCAAGCCCGGAGCAAATTATTTTGGATAAAAATTATGCGCCCGCTCTCTGCTATTAATCAACTTGCGAGTTGAATCGGCGGAATATTTATTGATCGTCAAATATGTGTCCCCACTAGATCAATGATGGACTTCAAATATGATGAAGCAGATTTCATAAAAAATCTGTGCACATCAAAATTTTTCCAAACCGTGCAACTCCACCCAGCAGAATCGTTGTGCACCGTCGATCTATTTTAATGATTCATCTCAGCCGTTGATTTCAATCCTATCTATAACGATTAGTTTTGATTTCACAACCCGACTCACCTTTTATCATCCTCGCTCTTTTATTAGTGGAATCTTTCCTAGTCGTTGATCTTTGACCACCTTTAATCTCCATCATGCAATCTCCAGTCATATGGGCGATTGGTTTAGGCTTATCTTGGGTACATCTTTTGATGCGAAATTCACTACAATCGCGGATTCACTACATCCAAGGAGCTGAAACAACGGGTCAAGTAGAAAGGATTGTCCCTAGAATTTATGCAGCCCTAGAGGACAGCTAAGAAGATCACCAGTCAACGGTGGTTGAAGTTGAAGGTAAGATTGCTGAGCAATCTGTTTCTATTTTGATTGAACCTGGATCTACTCATAGTTATTTCACTTCTAGAATTGTTGAGATTTGTGGTTTTAAGAAATTAAAGCATAGAAAATCATGGTTAGTTCAACTGGCCACTGGAACCAAGAGAAAAGTTAGTGAAGTGGCAGAAAGATGTCCATTAGTTATGGATGGGTTAGTCACCTATGCAGACTTGAATGTTCTACCACTTGGTTCCTATGAAATTCTCATTGGAATGGATCGGTTAGAAGTGCACATAGTTAAGCTTGACTATTATAACAAGAAATTTGAATGCATGGATGAAGAAGGAAACCCAAGGGTTGTAAGAGGTATTCCAAAAGTGATTTCTATTAGGCATATTTCAGCAGTGCAATTGAAGAAATTATGTAGGAAAGGTTGTAAATTGTATGCAGCCCATGTTTTGGAGGCAGTAGAGAATGAAACTCTTAGGTTGGAGGAATTTCATGTATTGCAAGAATTCAGGGATGTTTTTTTCTGATGAAATTCCAGGGCTTCCTCCAAAGAGAGACATCGATTTCACAATTGACCTTGTGCATGGAGAAACACCAATGTCCAAGACACCCTACAGGATGAGCACACTAGAATTGCTAGAGCTGAAAATGAGTCCAAGTGTGTCCCCTTGGGGAGCACCAGTTCTGTTTATGAAAAATAAAGATGGGACACTTAGGGTATGTATTGATTACAGACAATTGAACACAGTTACTATGAAGAATAAATACCCTTTGCCTAGAATTGATGACCTTTTTGATCAAATGAAAGGGGCAAAGGTATTTTCAAAGATTGACTTGAGGTCTGGTTACCATCAGGTAAGAATCAAAGATGAAGATATTCATAATACAACCTTTAGAACAAGGTATGGACACTATGAGTTTGTAGTGGTACCATTTGGTCTCACAAATGCACCAACTACGTTCATGTGTCTTATGAATAGTGTTTTCAGCAAGTGTCTGGACAAGTTTGTTCTTTTCTTCCTAGATGACATTTTTATTTATTCTAAGAATGAAGAAGAGCACGGAGAACATTTGAGAATGGTATTGAAATTGATAAGGGAGCATAGGATGTACGCAAAGTTGAGAAAATAAGACTCTTATAAAGATAAAATTCATTATTTGGGTCATATTATCTTAGAGGAGGGCATATAGGTGGACCCTGAAAAGATTGAGGCCATCATGAATTTCCCAACCCCAAGAACTGTGACAGACGTGAGATCTTTTATGGGACTTGCAGGATACTACAGGAGGTTCATTAAAGGATTCTCCAAGGTTGCACATTCAATCACTTCTTTGCAAGAGAAGGGGATAAAGTTTGAATGGACACCAATATGTGAAGAAAGCTTCCGACAGTTGAAGAATCCTCTTACAAGTGCAGCAATTCTGAAAATTGCAAATCCAGAAAAAGACTTTGTGGTGTGTACTGATGCATGCAATCAAGGACTTGGAGGAGTTCTTATGCAAGACAACCACGTTGTATGCTACGAGTCAAGAAAGTTGAAGGAACATGAGAAGAACTATGCTACTCATGATATAGAACTTGTAGCCATAGTACATGCTCTCAAGATGTGGAGGCATTACTTAATGGGAAGAAAATTTGAGCTAAGGATAGACCACCGTGGTCTGAAATACTTGTTTGATCAGCCAACGTTAAATGCTAGGCAAACTAGATGGATGGATTTTTTGTGTCACATGCCCCAAATTGCAAAAACATTTTATGTTTTAAGAAACATTATGTTATATTTTTATTATAAAGTTTGTAATTAATGACCAAGTGGGGTCAAGGATAATTGTATGTAATTGCTGAATATTTTATTAATTAATAAATTAAAGATGAGACAACAGCTTAAGGAGGATGTTAAATGAGTGTTTTACTGGTCACTTGGTGGAATAGGCTGGGTTGAGAGCAGATTGACACTTGGCAACATCCTCAAACTACTCCTAGCTGTTGCAGGAGGCAACTTCCCTATTTTTGTGGTCATGTTCCCCAAGAAAGTGGAACAAGAGCAGGTGGCTTATTAAGTGAAAACTGACCCAAAAGACCTAGGCATGCTAATAAAACTTCCCATTGAATTCAGCTAAGGCTGCTCATTCTTCACTTGTGAAAATTCTGAGTGAATTTAGTGCACAAGAAAATTCGATGGAGGGGACTAACAGAAGTTTGTTTTGAGAGAAAAGTGTCGAAGTTCTGAACTAGTGCAACTATTTTAAGCTAAGTTCATACTATTGCAAGGAGAATAGATTACTGTTGAATACTCAGTAGAGTTGCAGAGGATTACTAAACTATATCTCTCACCCAGTACTTCTACCAGGTGAACCAGAAGACAAGCTCGTGGGTCCTGAGATTTGCAGTTCAGCTATCTCCAGGAGTTGGTTGGGAGGAATAGGTTCCTTAAGTTGTTGTATCCTCTTCTACATTTCTAGGTTCTACATGTTCTTTCTATTTTCTATTTGCATATTTAGGATCAAGAAGGATTGAACTTAGGGAATATTGTGTTATGCTTCTACTCTTCTGTTATTAGAATTATTGAATGAAATCTTTTACTATGAAAATATAGTCAAATTCTGGATTAGATATAGATTAGGATAAATGATTAGAAGAATTTCCAATTTTACTAATAGATAAAAAAATACCTAACTGTATTATTCCACACCTTCTTAAAGGTAGTACTCTAGAACAATAGGTTAGATTAAATTCTGATAGATAATCAAATGAAGTGTGCTTGAATGTGTTTATTTACCTTCTACAGATTTCATAAGGTTAAATCAAAGTAAGTTTTCCTTTCTATTTCAGAATTTTTCCTTAGATAGAGTACATTATCATAAAATAGCAAAACTGTCTCTAAGATATATATATATATATATACAGTTTTTGCTCTTAATTACACAGTAAATAAATTATTTACTATAAGCCTATTATTATAAATATACATAGTAACTAAAAGACATTATAAAAACAGAAAATAAATAGCAGGAATAACTTCAGGGACAGTGAAATGAGGCTAGTAATTACTTAGATAATTTCATTATTAATCTAAGTAAGAATCAAACTTTAATACATTATAATTAATTATTAAACTCTGTAATAATCTAAAAGTAATTAAGATTTTTATAAAAACCCTATTTTGGAGAAAATGTCAATTATGACTTTCATTTCCTCCTCTTTTACTAACATAGGAATTATATAGTTTCACCCAAAATTACTTAAAGCATACATTCTATATTTATAAAAACACAACTGTCTAATTTATAATACACATATTTAAATAAGCTTTTCACAAGAACAGTATTAAAACTGTTTGATAAATATAAACCAAGACAACTTAAGTAAAGACCTTTTAAAACATTCCAACTTGAGAATACAGTAAAAACCCAGGTTATTTTATTCAAAATCTTCTTTTACTTATTCTCTGAATAATTGTTTTATTGACAGAGAACAAATTTTAAACACTGCTTTAAAACCAACAATTTGAACTTTCCCTCTGCAAATTGAAATCGAAAATTATAGACTTAATATAAGAAATTTCTTTTAATTGAAAATTTAAATAAGAAATAGAAAATAACCAAAATAGATAAATCTCACAGCCAGTATATATATTACCGATTATACAATATGTAAAACAATAAGCTTTAAAGCTTATTCCAAATACAAACAGTTTCCAAACCCTAATTTAATTTATCAAAACCAATCCAGTATCCATACGAGTTACTACCTAATGGCCTTTTAACAACAGAGTCATGGCTTTAAAGCCTATCCAAATTATAATCTCTGAAAATCAAGTCACGACTGCGAAGGCCCCAAAGTATTTCATCACGCTACGGTTGTTAAGGATTCAAAATTTTCTTATCAACACATTACAGTCTCGGCCACATGGCCTTCCTAAACATTCAAGATATATGATAACAAAAAATGGAGCTGCATCTCGGTGGAATTCCATTTACCAAACTCCATACAATCATTGCAGAAGGACCTCAGGTAGGACCGAAGCTTACCACGATGAACACCAACATGGATCCCTTTTTGGTGGTGTCTTTCAGCACAGAGAAACCAATTCAAAAACCTACACAAGTGAAAAACCCACTGACTGTTAAACTCTTACAAATAACAAATATATTAACCTATAGAAGAGTCATTTTTTTAAAAGAAAAATTCCTTACCTGAAGAGTTTGACCTTGGCCCTGAACTTGGTGACATGAACAAACCCTAGCCACAAAATAGGGTACACTGAGCAAACAAAGGAAACTTTGTCAAGAAAATCCCAATGAGAAAGTCCAAATCAAATGCCAAGGCCACGCTAAGGTAAACCAGAAAATGAGCCCACACTACAGAGTCTCACCACTGCATTAGTGCCGAAGGAAATCCCATGCAGAGGCTTAGTAATGGCGACAAAGAACACACACCCACATAGAAAAGGAATGGCATTAAGACTCTCATACATAGAGAATATCAAAGTTGCTAAGGACTCTCACAGGTAAAGGTAAGCCATAGAAACAGAAGCTCTCATTTGCAGCAGAAAAGAAACGATGAAGCCATGAGGCCGTAAGCCTGCAGTTTCCTCTCCACCATGGGTAAATGATAAGTAAAATGTGACTTTTTAGGGTTTAGGATAGTTTTATAATGAACTCTCAAAGTCAACAAAACCTAACCAATAAGCCTCGACCACATGGAGCTAAATACGTTCAGAAAAGTGGGTCGAACTCTTTAGTTTCAGGAGAGTCTTGGAGCATCCTGTTAATAAAAATCATTTACATAAAACTTTGTTAAACCCTTTCAACGATAGGATAATATTATTATATTATAATATTCAAGTTATAATATTAAAGGAAAATGACAATTGGGGTAGTTTTTGAATAAACTAGGGTTTACAAACTATGTTTTATGCATCATCTAATGGGCAAAAACTTATGCAAAGAATTTCTTAACCTTGTTAGCATAATAAATAACACCATGTGATGAATTATAGAATTTATATAAAGACCTTGTAAGAAACCTATGACAAAATATTGGTTAAAATCACCTAAGTGTATAAGCTCGCATGCATAGAAAGATTCATAGCTTGATTCCTAGTATACATGTTAATACTTAGTTTGGATATAGGTAGTAATGATTTTCAAATCTCCTTGTGAGATAAAGATTATGCGAAGGCTAGGTTGAATAGATTATATAGGAAATGATCCTTCATTCCTTACACTAAACAGTAACACTATTGATTATCGATATAATGTTCATAATATTATAGTTCCACCTGGTAAATACTTAAGCAGTTAGTAGTCTGTTTCTGCATGACATCTTTAGTTCTATGTATGAATATCAAATATTATATCTTATGACTATAACTAGATTCAGTTCTTTTTAGGTTTACATAACATTTGAATATTGTTGAGACAATCATCTATGAATCACCATGGTATCAAGTAATAAGAGATTAAAGGGCATGTTAGACAAATTACCTTTCTTTAGAATGGTATACAAGACCTAAACTGAAAATAAATAAATGAAAGTTTGATGTACTAGTTATAGTCGAAGTTAGGTAGAAAACATCTAGATTTATGTTCATATTTCCAATCACTTATGCTTGCAAGAAATTAAATAAAACGTAAATAAACAGTTCAATGATACCTCATTTATTTTGATCAAAGCTGTAAAATAAACAAATCTACTAGCATTATATTTTATGCTAGTTGAGATAATAATCTTGATCCAGAAACTAGTTACAAAACGTCTTACCTGTATAAGACCTATAAAAGAAGTATCACTTCACTGCATTAGCTAAAAATCTAAGTAAGCCTCGGACTCAACTGAAGTTCCTTCATATTTCACAAACAATAGAACAAAGTTTAGCACTTAGTAATTAAACAAATGTTTCAATTCATGTTGTTCCAAACCATAACCTGCTAAATCAAATCCTTAACATTTATTTATGAAAGCAAATAATTAAGTATGAAGATACAGAAATTAACAAAAGAATCATTTCTAGTTAAGCCTGATTATGTTAACCGTTAACAGTTAAATGTTCCTTAGTAGTGACAATTGCAAACATTTAATATCATATGATTTTTTTTAAATTTTTACGAATTTTTGGAGTATTACATGTGGTATTAGAGCACACGTTTAGACACTAGGCCTGAATGCGGCTCAACCTGCATAGATAAACAGTAAATTAAATGCATGCATACTGATTATTATTTTTCTTTTTGAAATGTTATTTCCAGATTTTTTTTTGAGCTAAACTGCAGGTATGGAAAGACTTGAGGAATATGTAGATGAAGAGTCCCCATTTAATGAACAAAGTAATTCTAGAAGAGAACCACTTCAAGAAGAAATAATTAACAATTCTTCAGAATTATTACAAACTGTTAAAGGATTAAGAACTGAGATGGAAACAATTAAAAAGGAAAATGAATGAATTATGAGCGCTCAAGAGGAGCTGAACCAGATACTGATGGAAAAATTCCAGAATGAAAAAAAAGATAAATAGACAGGATTTGAAGATATGTCCTACCAACACAAAAGTAAAAAGTCTAAACCGTCTAAAATCGAAAGTAGTTCATCCTCTGAAATTTATGGCGACTCACATAGGAAGAATTGTCAGTACACTAGTGATAGTAGTGAAGATAATTACCATTCAAGAAAAAGAAAATTTAAGCCTTATGAAGAAATTTCAGGAGAATTTAAGAAGATAAAACCACCAACTTTCAATGGTGAAATTGAGAAAGGAGAAGAAGCTGAATCATGGCTACCTGGGATGAAGAAGTATTTTCAAATCTACAATTACTCTAATCAGCTAAAAGCAAGAATGACCATTTACAATTTAAACGGGAAGGAAGATATTTGGTGGCAGGATCTAAAACGAGTAAAAGGTATTAGGGAAAAGAACATTAACTGGAGTACCTTTAAGAAATATTTTAAAAAGAAGTTCTTGTCAGAACAATAGTACGAAGAGCGAGCTAAGGAATTTTATGAACTAAAGTTGGGAACAATGAACATGAAAGAATTAAATAGTAAATTTTAAAGTCTGCTACGTTACGTGCCTTACATTGTGGATGAGAAGCCTAAGGTACAACGGTTTCTAAGATGTTTACCTTTTCACATTAAAGACATAATTGAATACGATAATCCAAAAACCTTAGAGGAGGCTATGTGAAAGGAAAATTTTTGCTATGAGAAGAACCACAAAAAGGAAAGCATGTCAAATTGGAAGGCTAAGAGGTTTAATAATTTTGAACAAAAAATGAAGGGTTTCGTACCTAACCACAGTTTTAGGAACAATAACACAAGTAATTTTCATAATAAGAATTTCCAAGGAAATAAAGGAAATTCATAGTTAAACCCTAATTGCCCTAGAAATAAAGAACCTGCTATTAATCACAGTGATTACACCAAGAATAATGAACATAAAGAACTAGTAAAATGTTGGGAATGTAATGGGCCTCATTATGCATCAGTTTACCCTAACCGAAAGAAGACTATCAGCAACATACATATGGTGCAGGAGGAGATAAATGTTGGTGATTTAGCAAGGACAATGCCCAGGATCAACGCGGCACTGGAAAACAGGAAGGCGGATTATCAAACTTCCATGGTGGAAGTAGAAGGTAAGCAGAATCAAACACCTATATCTATCTTAATTGACCCAGGGGCTAGCCTAAGTTATATTTCTCCTAATTTAGTAGAAAAATGCAAGTTATCTGTATAAAATTTTGCAAAGTCATGATTAGTTCAGCTAGCTACTGGAGCAAAAATAAAAGTGATTAGTTTTGTAAAAGATTGTACTGTAAACATGGATCAGTTTGAAACCTCTGTGAAGCTTAATGTACTTCCTTTAGGCTCTTATGATATGTTAATTGGTATGGAATGGCTAGAACAACATAGAGTAGTTCTGAACTGTTTTGATAAAACTCTTACTTACATAAATAATGAAGGAGAAACAGTAACCGTAACAGGAATCCATAGGAAAACAACTATCAGACAAATCTCTACTTTGCAATTAAAGAGAGATATTTGGAAGGGTTGTAAAACCTTTGATGTAACTGTAATTAATGAAGAACATACCAATAACGAAGATAAACTAAAACTGGAAGATATTCCAATCCTGAGGGGGTCTTCGAATGTATTTCCGAAAGAAATTCTAGGATTTCCTCCGAAGAGGGAGTTAGACTTCACTATTGAGTTGGTACCTGGTGCAGTACCCAACTCGAATGACCCTGATTGGATGAATATATTCAAACTAAATGAATTAAAATCACAGTTAAAGGAACTTATTGATAAGAAGTATATAAGACCCAGTGTGTCTCCTTGGGGAGCACCTGTTATTTTTATTAAAAAGAAGGACGACACTCTACGCTTATGAATTGATTACCGTCAACTTAATAAAATGACTATTAAGAATAGATACCCATTTCCCTGCATAGATGATCTGTTTGATCGGCTACGTGGAGTAACTATATTTTCAAAAATTGACTTATGATTTGGTTATCACCAGGTCAGAATCAAAGATGAAGACATCTTTAAAACAACTTTTAGGACCAGATATGGTCATTATGAGTTCGTTGTTATGCCATTTGGGCTTACTAATGCCCCAGATGTCTTCATGTGCTTAATGAATACTGTATTGCATAAATACCTTGATAGATTCGTGGTGGTATTCATTGACGACACTCTAATTTATTCTAAGTCTAAAGAAGAACACGAGGAGCACTTAAGAATTTTTTAACAAGAATTGCGAGAACATCAACTTTATGCTAAATTTAATAAGTGTGATTTCTTTAAGGATAAAATACAGTACTTAGGCCATGTAGTAACTAAAGAAGGGATCTCAGTTGATCCAGAAAAGATAAAAGCAATTGAAGAATGGCCAGTCCCAAAGGACGTGACTGACGTATGGTCATTCATGGGGATTACTGGCTACTATCGAAGATTCATTGAAGGGTTCTCAAGAATTGCAAATCCCATAACTTCTTTACAGAAGAAAGGGAAGAAATTTGAGTGGAATCAAAAGTGTGAAGAAAGTTTCATTACTAACTATTGCACTAATCTTAATAATTGCTGATCCTAATAAAGACTTTATAGTATGCACTGACGCATGCAACGGCGGTCTGGGTGGAGTTTTAACTCAAGAATGACACGAAATTGCATATGAGTCTAGGAAGCTTAATATTCATGAGAAAAGCTACGCAACCTATGATTTAGAGTTGGCTGCTGTCATACATGCTTTGAAGATGTGGTGCCATCACTTAATCAGAAGAAAATTTATATTAATGACATATAATAAAGGATTTAAATATTTGTTGGATCAACCTAACTTAAACACGAGTTGCAGCCTCAAATCCTTAAAAAGAGGTCCGAGGGATATAAATTGGAAGAAGATGAACTTCCTACCTATAAAACAAAATTTATATTCCAAATGTAGCAAACTTGGGGAGAATTGTTATGGTTGAAATCCATCAAGCTCCGTATTCTGGTCACCCAGGATATCAGAAAACAATTGCTACAGCCAGAAAGCAGTATTTTTGGACAAGAATGAAAAATGACATTGCTGAATATATTTCTAAGTGCATGAAATGTCAGCAGGTGAAGGTTGAGCATCAACACCCAACATGTTTATTGTAGCCTTTGATAGTCCCAGAATGGAAATGGGAAGTTATTTCCATGGATTTTATTATAGGATTTCCAATGATTGTGAGACAACTTGATTCCATCATGATTGTGGTAGAAAAATTGACAAAGGCATCACATTTTATAATGGCCAAGTCCACGTATAAGGATGATGCCATTGCAAAAATATTCATGAAGGAGATTTTTATATTGCATGGTTTGCCTAAGGCAATAATTTCTGACAGGGATACCAAGTTTACTTCCAATTTTTGGAAGGCTTTGTTTGCAGACTTGGGTACAAAGTTGAACTTTAGCACTGCCTACCATCCTCAAAATGATGGGGAAACAGAGAGAGTGAATCAGGTGCTCGAAGACATGCTTCACATGTATGTAATGGACAAACCATCCAAGTGGGAGGATTATTTACACTTGGTAGAATTTGCATATAATAATGGACAACAAGCATCATTGGGAATGAGTGCATATGAATCTTTGTATGGAAGAAGGTGTAGGACGTAGTAACTTGGGATAACCCAGTGAACATAATTGTGCATGGTCCAAAATTGCTCAAGGAAATGGAGCAAGAGGTTGCAAATATCAGGCAGAACCTGAAAGCAGGCCAAGATAGACAGAAAAGCTTTGCAGACAAGCATAGGAAGCATAGAGAGTTCAGTGTTGGGGATCATGTTTACCTTAGAGTGAGGACAAGGAAGAGTTCCTTGAATCTTGGAACTTGTGCCAAGCTGTCACCTAGATATTGTGGGCCTTTTGAAGTGCTTGAAAGAATAAGGCCAGTTGCATATAGAATTGCATTTCCTGCTAACACTAGAGCTCATAATATTTTTCATGTTTCTTTGCTTAAGAAATATGTACATGATCCTAACCATGTGATAAATTGGGATGTGATTCAGGTGGAACCCAAGGGAGAGTTCCGAACCGAGCCATTGCGCATCCTCGACAAGAAGGTCACAGTACTTCGGAATTGAGTCGTTGGATAAATAAGGGTGCAGTGGAAGAACTATAGTCCTAATGAGGCTACATGGGAGCTGGAGGATGCCATGTGATTGGCACATCCATTTTTTTTCAATTTTGCAGAGCAACGAGGAAAATGCTAATGTAAGAGGGAGGGGAATGTAATACCCCGGTTTTGACCCCATGGTATTAAAATTGTACATGATGTAATTACTGTTATTAAATCATGATGAGGAGCTCAAGGCCAAGGCCTTGCCATTGATTTGGTGTTTTATGTATCGACGATCAAGGTTGATGTCAATGGTTCTCATGCTGGTCAGGCACGGTATATTTTTGAGATATCATGTAAATATGCAATTTAATAAAATACCACAACTAGCTATGCACTGCAATGAAAGGGATGGGGGCATGATTTCATAAGGAATAGGGAGGGGAGTTATCCAAACAGATGCCAGGTAAGAGATTGCGGGTCCAATCTAGATAAAACCCGATCTAATCAACATAAAATATTTCATTGATCTGGTGTCCAACTCACCCAGGCGGACTGAAGCCTGGAGCAAATTCTTTTGTATAAAAATTCTGTGCCCGCTCTCTGCGATTAATAAACTTGATAGTTGAATCAGCAGAATATTTATTGACCGTCGGTTTTGTGTCCCCACAAGATCAACGATGGACTTTAAATATGATGAAGTGGATTTCATAAAAATTCCGCGCACATCAAAAGTTTTCCAAACTGTGCAACTCCACCCACCAGAATCACTATGCACCGTTGATCTACTTTGATGATTGATCTCAGTTGTTGATCTCAATTTGATCTACAACGTTTAGTTTTGATTTCTCAACCCGACTCACCTTTTATCCTCCTTGCTCTTTTATTAGTGGAATCTTTCCTAGCCATGGATCTTCGACCACCAAGTTTAATCTCCAGTCATATGGGAAATTGGCTTAGGCTTATCTTGGGTACATCTTCTGATTGCGAAATTCACTACGACCATGGATCTGTTCAAGATACACATTCTTTAAGCTTCCATCTACCTTTTTTGTCCTCTGTATTCAATCATTCAATTCTTCCAAAAGTTAGTTGAGGTAGTTAATGCCTTGGGAAGGGCGAGGTATGGTAGTCAAATTTCATGTATGAGCAATCCTTTAGTCTGGGGAAGCCGCATTATTGATTCTAAAGCAAATAATCACATGAATGCATTCCAAGTTCGACATTTCCTGGAGTCTCCCATAACACTTTTGGTCATTCGTCCATTCCATTTGATTAATTATTATTCACTATCCTCAGTCATAGAACGAGTTGTTCTGCAGTGTATCTCTTCACCTATCCTTTGCTGGGAACCCTGGTTGTTGTGTTATAGTTTTTTTTCTGTATTACAGAGTGGCGTGGAACCCTGGTTGTCTGTGTTATAGAGTGGAGCCCTGTGTTGTTGTGTCTCCTTGTGGTTTGCTGTTATGTGTGCCTTGGTTTGGGTCTGAATTGTATGCAATAGTTAGGAGTGGAAGAGACGCTGAATTGGATTGATAAACCTAGTGAAGAGAAGAACCTCACAAAAAGATAAGAGTGGCTGGTGAATCTTCTATGCACATTATGAAGAGCACTGGAAGAGAAGGTATATCCCGAGGGACTGTGTAGTATAGAAGGGAATACTTCCTTGTGTTGGGTGTGTAGGTATTGTGGATTCCAGGCCAGATAGATCTTGTGGAGGTGTCCCTAACTCTATGAATGAGCCACTAGCTTAGCCATTCTACCTTTCCATTTCCTTAGCAGCCTGACAAAACCAAACGTAGATTGGCTTGGCTAACAACCTGATAAACCCAATGCTATATTGGCTTGACTGGGCAGCCTGATAAACCCAATCGTATATTGGCTTGGCTGAGAAACCTGATAAACCCAACGGTGTGTTGGCTTGGTTGGGTCTTGATGTGAATTTGGCCATGTGTGATTCCTGTCTAGACAACCTGATAAAACCCATCTGTTAGTTGGCTTGGTGGGTCCTCAATGTGAATGTTGGCTTGACGTCCTACAGTCTGATAAACCCAACTGTTAGATGGATTGGCTGAGTATCCTGATAAACCCAATTGTGTATTGGCTTGGATGGACAGTTCGATAAACCCAAATGTAGGTTGGCTTGACTATGTTTGATAAGTTCTGGCTAGGTATGATCATGCCGTTCCCTAGTTCCTAATGGAAATCATGCCCAAATCGGGGGTGGCAATTGTGTTGAGATATTAATGAACACAACTGGCTTATGGTTGGGTGGAACGTTGTAGCGACATAGCCAGTTGTGGGACACCTTCATCTTCAAGATAAGTATTCTCTTTTGTATTATTTTTGCAATATATTTGCTTATGAATGTACTGATTATGTTCAATGCTTATTAAAGATTTAAGTAGAGTTTGTTGTTGTTAAATTTCCCTGGATTTTGCATCTGTATATGCCTTTTATTTTCCACTGAATTTTGCTTATGATCATGGAGGTTGGAAACTTGGCCCAAGATTCAGAAATGCAGTTATATTAAGGAAAAATGTGTTTTTCCGCGCTCAGGAATCCACCGGCGGAAGGCAGAAGTCGGAAGGAGGAAGGAGGAAAAAATGGGGAAAAGCTAAGGAAAAAGTTAGATTTCTGCACCCCAAGCCCACTGTGGAAGGCGAAAGTCGGAAGGCAGAAATTGACAAAACAAAAATAGGTTAAGGCAAAAATTTGGTTTTCCGCTACCCGAAGTCAGAAGGTAGGAAGTCAGAAAGTGAAAAAGTGACAAGTGAGCACACCGCATTTCAGGATTTCCGCTACCCGAAGTCGAAAGTTGGAAGGTCGAAAGTCGGAAAGCGGGAAAATGGAATATAAAGTAGTCATTTCAGGATTTCCGCTACCCAAAGTCAGAAAACAGAAGTTGGAAAGCGAAAAAGTGACAAGTGAGCATACCGCATTTCAGGATTCCCTCTACCCAAAGTCGAAAATAGGAAGGTGGAAGGAGGAAGTCAGAAAAGTCAGCTTCAGTGCGGAAACGAATTTCTGGTTGCAGAGTGGATTTTTCCACTACGGAATGGTTGTTATAGTGGTGTTTATGCTTAAGCATGGATGTTAAAGGATGAACATGACCCATGACTGTGTTGAGAAAGTAAAATCAGTTTTAAATTATTACACATACCAGTTAGGTGTACGGGCACGTAGATACATGATAATCGTGGTAGTAGTAGAGCAGTAAAGTTGCTCTCCTCCCTTATATGCTGATGTAGAGGGGAGGGGACGCTACAACAATATCAAAATCCTTTTTCCTTTACTGTTGTACCTATCATCTCCATCCAAGTGGTCATACAATATAGTTGAAGAATATATTTATAAGCTCAGGCTTCCCATAACAACTTTACTTTAGCTGTACCTTTTTGTGCATATTTGTGGGCATTTGTTTGGACCTGCATGCATATGTTTGACGCCCGTGGGAATTTTATAAGGTAGTGCAGGCATTTTATCAATCCAACGGGCATTTTGAAACTGGCTACAGGGAATTTCTGAATAGGCTGTGGAAATTTTTCCAATCAACTGCTTATCTAATTTGGAGAATTGATGTAACCGTATTATGCAACTTAAATGTGGGCATATTTAACTAGTTGCATGAATTTTTATAGGCTGCGGGCATTTTTACTCTACTTCCCTGTGGGCATTTTTATTTCTCTATTTCCCTGTGGGCATTTTTAACTAGCTGCAGGCATTTTTACTCTCAAGTGCGGACATATTTAAGGCTTGATGATATTATTGAGGCCTAGATGACATTTGTCTCCTCAACTTGCGGGCATATTGGGGACCATGGGTGCATTTTAATGGCATCTCCTTCACTCATGCTGGAATTTTTCTTCTTCCTACGTGTGTTTTTCCAAATCTTTGCTGCAAGTATTGCATTATGCATGTAAGACTAAGTTAAAATGCCCGCAGCTAGTTAAAAATGCCCACAGGGAAATTTTCAACCTTTTGTGCATTTTTGCGTGCATTTTCCTTCCATATACGGGAATTATTTACATCAGTTGGGAGGATGAGTCAAAAATTGTTTTGAATACTTATTTTGTACTTTGCAAGACCTGTCCACATCAGCTGCTTTCTGCATTCTTTCACCCTTGCGTTCACCTTAAGAGATGTCGTTAGGTTCCATCCACCATATCGCTACCTTATATGACTCTTTTTGGAGTACTTTGCTGTCATTTTGTAATGCGAGTTGGCTGTACTGTTGTGATGCTACTGTTGTTTATTTGTGAGGGTTGGATGATCTATTTTACGATCTTTTCCAGTTCTGGGTTCTCTCCTTTCACAGGTATGTTGGTCTAGCTGAGTTTCATGCAAGTAACCTAACGCTAAGAGGTTGATGTTTTTTTAGAAGCATTTTTTTCTGAGGATAAGGGAGCTCTACCCTAACATCTTATGTTGAGTTTATAATTGGTTCAGATATGATATACCATGCTACTGTTATATATTGTTGTCTTTCATTAACAACTTAGATCTGATATAGATCGCTAATGTTATTAGTGTTATTGTTTTAAGTACTTTAATGGTTATTGTAACTCATTATTTCTGGGACATGTTGGACATGAAGGATATTGAGGTATGGTTTTTCTATGCTGGACATGCCATGTTTGATTGTTTTAGCTTCGAGTTTGAATATTTAAGAAAAATAATTATAAAATACAAATGAGCTGAATCTACCCAAGAGTTTGCAGCTTTCCTCAAAATGAGCTAAAATGTGTGCATTAAACATTTTTATGGATCTTGTCTCTTTAGAGTGGCACCTTGTGTAGTCCGGTGAAGTGAAAGACAAAGGAGTTCATGCTCCTAGTATAGGACTAGGATGGGGTGCTACTGATGGTGGATTTTGCTCGAGGTAAGTAATTTTGGATAATTTTATGATGTATGAGTGAATAGTAGCATTGACTGCCAATATTATGGATAACTCAACTATATGATTTGTAGAATATATTCCAGTTAGTTCTTAAGTTCATGTGGATATTCAGACAAACATCATAGTGATGGGTCCTCCTAAGAAATGTTAATATATGTTAACGATTGAGACATTCAAATTTTTATTAGATTTGAGCAAATAGAGATCAAGGGGCATATTTCCCTCCATTAAGAAGTCACTCTTATTGACCTTTCCATGACTAAATCATGTTATAATGCGTAATTGTGTTTGTGGTTTATTTCTAGTCAAATAGGATAGAAATGTTTTAAATCTAAGTTCCAAGGAGTTTACTATTTTGCAGCCTAAATATCCAAACAATGTACACATATATGTTTATTTACAACATTCTTGTTGTTGTTTTAATTTGTGAAAGCAAAATCACACACATTTCTCGAAAGAAAAGTATGGTATATATCATCTATTGTATACTCACTTGGCATCTTAATGGAGAGAAGATAATGTTCTACATTAGTTGCTACAACTATAGTTTATAAGAAAAAAGAAGAGGAGATCAGTAACTGATGCATAGGTAGAGTGTTTTAGTAATGTAGAAGGAGCAAGTCGATAAGTTAACTTGAAGGATAGTCGACTTAGTCGTTCAGCTGAATAAGCCGATGGGCCGACTTAGTCAATTAGCCGACTAAGTCGGTCGACCAACTAAACTAGAGATTAGGTCGGCCACCTAAGGTCATGTCGGTTCACTGAACCGACAGGTAGTTATTTTGTAACCATTTTGCAATCATAGATATTAGGCTGTTGAGCCAGATGAGAACTCAGTTAAGTTCTTTGTGTTGTATGCACTCATTTGTATAATATAATCTATTAATTCACCTATTTGTTCTTATCTCTTGTCTTTGTTTTAAATATATATGTTTTAGTGTGTATTATTGGTAACCTTATGTGATCTATGAGATTACAACATTGGTTCCGTTGCTGGTAGTACATGACTGAAATGCATGCAAACAGATGATACCAGAGCAGGAGATTAAGGACTGGTGGGAACATAAAGTTGCAAACTATTTGCAGAATTACGCGCGAAGGAACAGATTAACAATCACACAAGCAAAAGAAAGTTTTTTCACAGAAACGCATGAAAAGTTTGTCGAATCAGTGCCCCAACTTTTGAAGAAACTCCTGGATGAGAAAGCCAGAAGCAACTAAAGAACAACAGTTGCTGGAAAAACTGATCCGAGGAGGTAGAACAAACTTGTCAGAGTGGTTTGAGAAAATCGTCGAGGACTTCCATGAGGAACAAGCAGTCGAAGACAGAACTTCGGTGGAAACAGTCAAGGAGAAATTTTACATAGATCTCACCGAACAATTTCTGTGTTCCTTACCGACCTTACTGTTCAAATTCCTGATTGAGAAGGGAGTAGGAAATATTGTAGAACCTCGTCCATCACTTCACGAACTGCCATCAAACTCTAACTGGGCAGAGAAGCAGAGGAAGTGGGAAAAATTTATTGCAGAAAGGGAGTGGGAATACTTCCTAAGCAAATAGACCAAACTATCTGGGCTTTCTAAAAGCGTCAGGTAGGCTATGGGGGGGTAGCTGGTCATATGTTGAGATAAAGTATAGTGGATTCTAGTCGACTAGAGACAGATACCAGTCACCAGTAATGAGAAGTCAATTAAAAGGGAGCTCAAGAGAATAGTATCATGCGAAGGTATGTTGGACATTTAGAAAATAAAGAGGGAAGAGAGACACTAGAGGAGGGAAGCAAGACGAGAAAGAGCCTTGGAGCTGCACAGAGGAAGGAGTCCTAGGGAGACCGACAAAGAAGAGAATCCACCAGAGTCGGGTCATGACCGACATGAGGAAGGCATGGAACAAGAAGCGTCCCCTACAGAGGAAGAATTGTGGATAGAGCAGCTAGAAGCTCTCCAATTAAGAGCTCCAAATCAAGGAACAACCCTCTCTCCATTGAATCCGTGTACTCAGATACATACTATTGTCGAAGAGGACCTCCGACTACGAGCTGGTGACTTTAGTATATGGAGTCGACTAGATGACGAAACATACACTGGATGACACCTCATTATACGTCAACCAGAGGAAGGGAATTGGGTGACCTTTCAAGCGACACCCTCCAACCAAAGTATCCACTTACTCTTACCGACACATGAAGGAGCATCCCCCCCGCAAAATATAGCTTTAGAAGAGACATAACATTCAGAACTACGGATAAATAGTTGTAGTGGACCATCAATAGCAGAAGTCGACATCAACCGACTGCAAGTCAACGAAGAATCGACAACCGATGGGAACGCAAGTTCCATTGACCATAGTCCCGCAGAGCCGAAGAAACCAATAACCCCACCACTCTCACCACCACCCCCACCTCCACTGTCGCTGCCTCCTGAGAGTAGTGACAGTGATTCAGACATGGGTCACAGATCGGCTCACATTTGTCTATATGAGAGGGATGAGGACCCCAGATGACACTGGTTCATCTACGAGTTGACTTGGGAGGCCAACCAAGTTACAGACGAAGATAGACAAATGGCACAGTTCGTCGATGCGTTAAGGAAAAGGGAATTGACGTGGTATATGACCTTTTTTGGAAAGACAACCTAGAGCAACAAAAGCGGAGATCAAGGCACAATATTTGTCATTTTTCAAAACTCCAGATGCTAAACACCTGGCCACGAAAAAACTAAAAACTACATCACAAAATCTAGGGGAAACTGTCCGTGACTATGATAAGCGTTGGAAAGACCTTTTGAGCCAGCTGGACTATGTTATAGATGAACAGTTACTAATCCAGTGGTTTCTTGCAGGGATATCTCAGAAAGTGTGCTGACACATCAGTTTGGAAACATTCAAATCTTACGAAGATGCACTAACAAAAGCTCTTCAAGTGGAGATGGACGAGGACATACCCGCTTACCCCATGGACCACAGATTGGAAGAACAGCTTGAGAATGTACAGAAGTCTCTAAAGGAGTTAAACCTAAATAATTAGGAGATCTAGTGCATAAAATGCTTGATGGCCGGCCATTCCAAAGATAGCTGTCGACAGGAATACAACCGATAGGACGTTCGATTTGTGCAGACCAAATATTTTTGTGACATCTGCCAGGAACACGGGGATCACTCAACGAAAGACTGTCCATTCAGCATGAAGAACGGCAAGGCCTCCTAGTGTGCCATCTGCGAGACCAAAAATCATAACACGACCGACTGTCATTTGAACCTGAAGAATCAACAGAATTATTAGGCGGTCTACCAAACCAATGTAGTGGCACAGCATAATGAGCAAAACAATCTAGCAAATGATCAAAATGGTCAGAGATACGATGGTCGACGATATGAGCATCGGTATGACAATCGACGCACATGCTATGGAGGAAGAGGTCGATTCCCTGGGAATCGAGACAACCGACTGTGTCGACCCATCCAGTGCTTTACATGTTATAAAGAGGGACATCGGTATGCAGACTGTCCATATAAAGACAGAACCGATCTCAAATTTTGTACTCACTATGGGGTAGGGGATCACTCACTAGAGGATTTCCCTACCATGTTAGAAAAAATTAATACAAAAAAAAAATGTTAATGTCTTGTCCTGTGTGCAAAAAAATGATGTAATAAACACAAAAAATTTGCATATTGTAACTCAACAAGGAACAAAAACAGGAGCTGATAACCCCAGAATCAGTAAAATAAAAGAGAAACATGTCTATCCTGACCCATTGAAAGAAAAACAAACATACAAAGATGCAACCAATGTATTCATAGAAATTGCACGACAAGAAAACGTTCATGACATTCGACATAACACAATAAATGAATTAATCCAGCTCGTTCAAAAAGACAACTCAGTATCCTAGTTTATCGATTTGCTGTATGAAATAAAATGTACAAAATCTGAAAAAAAAAAAAACAAAGAACATCTGCAACTTAAATAAAAAATACAAAGGTAATGCCGACCCACTTATCGACCTAGAAATCAAAGGATACCACGTCCGACAAGTAGTGCTCGAATTTGGCTCACAAGTAAACATCATGACTCGTGACACTTGGGAACAAATGAGCCGACCTCGACTCTATGAGTCAGGCATATACCTGAAACTAGCCAACCAGGGCCTAATTGAACCCATTGGATTCTGGAAAAACGTCAACACGACTATAAAAGGAATCTCGATCAAGGTCAATTTTGAAATCATTGACCCAAAGGAAGGATCCAGTTCCTTCCCAGCGTTAGTCGATCGACCTTGGGGTAGAAAGATGAAAGCATCCATATCCCTGGACAAGGAACGAATCAAATTAAAAGGAAATAGAAAAAAGGTCATTGTACCCATTCATCCTTCTCAAGGGGAACCTTGGATTGAACCTATTGATGAAGAATTCAATGTCCAACAACTCTACCAGATCCAAAACAATGCATATTACACAGAACCAAATATCCATGGAGAACTTCATTTAGGAAACCAAGACTCAGTTGGTTATAATTTCGATGCTGAATTATATTATTGGGAGATTGAGAACTACGAAACACAAGCAAGAGGGTGCTGAACTATACAAAAAGTATAGAAAAATCCCACCCAACAGTGCTTCATAGTCTCCATTGTCCCATTAATCTTTGAGAAGAAAATTAGGGAACACACTACCTTACAACCTACCAACCTAAATACTACACAACTCCCAAGATACAAGGAAAGGGAATCACCAGTCATGCATGTCTAACAAGTTTCCAAAAATATTGGTGAACATGGCCAACTTCAAAGCCTAGTAGAAACTTTTACAGGACAAGCTGCTAGATGGTGGGATACCCATCAGACAAGACTGCAGACCTGGACAACTACTCCAACTTATTTTGTCAAAAGGTTTGGAGGAAAGGAGTTAACCCAACAAGCTCAGATACTTGTATTCACTCAAGGATAGAACCCAAAGGATCATATCAAAACCTGTGAAAAAGAGTGGAGAAGACTTGTATACAAGGATGAAAGAGCATGGCCACATTTGTTCCCATCAACCCTCACCGACTTACCAAACAAATGGTATAAGATGGAAGAAGCTAGAGGTGAAACCTTCTTATGGCACGGACTCAAGGAAATTTTTATTAAAGCTTTCAACTTTATACCACAAAATGAAAACTTGGTCGAAACAACAAAACAAATTAAAGAATTTATCCAGCCGACCGAAAAAAAACCCTTACAAGATCACCACCAGACAAGGAAATGTAACAATATACAAACAAGGTCAAAGCCATAGTCGACAAGATTACAATTAGAAAATGAAAACACAGAAGGAAAAAGATTTAGATAGAAATCCAACCATGTCAAAACAACAAAACCTATTTGCACAATCTTGAAAGTCGAAACAATCGACAAGCAAGATACCGACAGAATGACTATAGCCAACTTTCCTGCCACATTATCACAGTTCAAAGAAGGAATTTGAACGATCAATGAAACCAAAGCACCAGAGTGGCTATATGCTAAAGTCAAAACTAAATAATTTGACATCTCAAATGATGATCGACCAAAAATGGCAAAGATTGGTGACTATTGGAGCGAAGAACAGACAACAGAGATAGTGAACTTATTAAAGGAGTTCCAAGATGTATTTGCTATAGATTATAAAGACCTCAAAGGCTTAGTCCATGAAATGGGAGAGATGAAAATTGATACTAAACCTGATGTTCGACCTGTGAAGAAAAGGCCTTATAAACTAGCTCACAAATACAAGGAGAGAGTCAAAAAGGAAATTGATAACATGTTGGCAGTAGGCATCATCTACCCTATCGACCAATCAGAATGGGCAAGTCCAATGGTTGTACAACCTAAGAAACATGACCCAACTAGACTAAGAATTTGTGTCGACTTCAGGGAACTAAACAAAGTAACACTGACAAACCCATTTCCAACCCCCTATGTAGATGAAATCTTGAATGAAGTTGTAGGACATGAATGCTACTCATTTAAAGAAGGATTCTTAGGCTATAACCAAGTGCCAATAGCTAAAGAAGACCAGAAGAAGACAACCTGTGTGTGTGAATTTGGTTCATTTGCTTACAAAGTTATGCCTTTTGGATTAAAGAATGCACATGCAGTGTTCTCTTGAATTGTTGTCAAAATATTTCAAGAATATATCTATAAGACCATGGCAGTATACTTTGATGATTGGACAATATACTCCATGTTAAAGGATCATTGCAAATGGATCCAACTTATGATGGAGAGATGTCGACAAATTCAACTATCCCTAAACATCAAGAAATGCATATTTGTGACCCCCATAGGGATATTATTAGGGAATATTGTCTGTAAGGAAGGCATTAAGGTTGACTTTGAAAAGATCAAAATTATCCTTGACCTAAAACCACTAGCAAACCCAAAACAAGTCAGGGTGTTACTTGGCCACATAGCTATTATAGAAAATTCATAAGATATTATTTAGATATGACCTATCCTCTTGAAGAACTATTAAGAGAAGATCAAGAGTTTAACTGGACAGAGGAAACTGCCTGACTCTTAATGGCACAACACACTGCATTTTCTGAAGCCTATAAAGTGATGCAGGATCATATGGAGGAGTCTGTCGTAACTGAAGAAATACTAAGGGACTGGACTAATTACTACAGGAAAGTCTATCAGCAGACTCGATAGACTCGACAGACTCGACAAGGGATTCAGGCACTAGAAAGCAGAAAAACCACTAAGGAAGCACTTAGAACGACAATAGAAGAACAGATAGTGCTTGAAACTGCCAAATTGCAGAAACTAGAAAGGGAAGCACATTAGTGGGTGAAACAAGCTCTCCCTAACTTAGAGAAAGTTGACATCATCTGCCCGCAGATGAAACGACTTATCGAGACTATAGAAGAGAAGGACCAGTTTATGGGTCCCGACATGGAGAGGATAGCTGAAGTCTCCATTTCAGAGAAGATGTCGATCTTATCAGGCTTGACCACACTCACCATCGACATCCAGAAAATTTTGCAGAGTTGGACAGATTTCCAACATCACCTCGCAGTAACAGCCCCAACCATTGTAGAAGTCTGTGTACAGAAGAGATCGACCATCAGACTTCACAGCCCATCGCAATAACTATTGAGACCACGAAGAATTTTGTACCTCCCTGTTTCTTTGGGATGAAGAAACATTTTTTTCATGGGGGAGATGTAGAAGGAGCAAGTCGATAAGTCGACTTGAAGGATAACCGACTTAGTCGTTCAGCCGATTAAGTTGATGGGCCGAATTAGTTGATCAGCTGACTAAGTCGGTCAACCGACTAAACTAGAGATTAGGTCGGCCACCTAAGGTCGTGTCGGTTCACCGAACCGATAGGTAGTTATTTTGTAACCATTTTGTAATCATATATATTAGGCTATTGAGCTAGATGAGAACTCAGTTCAGTTCTCTGTGTTGTATGGACTCATTTGTATAATATAATCTATTAATTCACCTATTTGTTCTTATCTCTTTTCTTTGTTTTATATATATATGTTTTAGTGTGTATTATTGGTAACCTTAAGTGATCTGTGAGATTACAACAAGTAATTATATTTTTCTATTTATGGATGGACCTATAGTATATGAATTTTTCTCTCTCGCTAGTCACTTGTTTTCAGTGAAGACAACTTCAAAATTTTTATGGTGGATATTTTGATTTTTTACCTTATTAATCTTATATTACCCAATTGTATGCATATAAATGACATCAATACTGAATTTAGTGACTTTGAATCCTTTTGCAGCTTTATGATTTGACATTTCATAGGACTTAACATTTGAAGAATCCCTAAAATGAAAATTTACAAGTGAAGGTATTTGCAATTCTTGACAAGGGCATTCTTGATTTTTACTTGTATCACGACTTGTCTTGCTTTTGGTAATTGCGTGAGCATAATTTATATATCAACATGATTAAGGGTAATTGTTTATATCAATCTTCTATACGATCTACAACCATTTTCTTAGATCAATTTAAACACAAGCTCTTTTCTGCAAAAAACATCTTACTTGTCTTTATGATAATCTTAGTATTCTATGTTGTTTGTGCATGAGACACATTTTGCGTTTATCTTTGATGGTAATTTTCATAGATTTATATTTTCTATCAGGATCTTTTGTTGTGATGTTGCTTGAGTAGTCACTGTGAAGGAATGCTTGTTTTATTTTAGACAATTGGGCCTTATTCTTGTCATTGAATGACCAATATTTTATGGGTATGTTGTTAGATCAAAAGGTTTCTAAGAATTAACACCATTTTTTCTATCAATATGCTCTTATTCCTCCAGTGAATGGTTCTAGTAATCTTGTATTTTGAATGTGTAAGAATTGTAGAATAGTTATCTGACTTGTAGAATTGTATCACAATACTGTATCAATAACATAATACATGCTCTAAGTAGTTTTTATGGGATTTGTGAATAACTATGATAAACAATAAAATATAGTGTGTAATACATAATTAGAACACAATCATTGTTCCAGATTCCATCACAATCAAGGTATGTCAAGATTGTTGAGCATGATAATGGCATTTCTTCTAGGTTGGGAATGGTTCAAACTTCATATTCCAAGGTAGCATAACATAGAGCTGAAATATTCCACTTGTTAAGTTGTATGAGGTAGGACATTTAGTCTCTAATACTCATTGCCTACCAACATCATTGTAAGTGTCTAGAGGTATGCCTAGATTTGAGATACAATCTTTTCTACAAATTATATATATATATATATATATATATTAAACATACACATTAAACATCGCTATAGCGATGTACTGGTGTTGATATAGAGACGCGTTGTCGTTGCTATTTCAACAAATGTGTGGTGCTATAGTGAAAACAAGACATCGCTCTAGCGACACATTATGACCTAGCTGCGTAAATTTGCCACAAACCTCCATCGCTATAGTGACTCCTGGACATAGATCTAGCGACACATTATGACTTAGGCGCATAAATATGCCACAAACCTCTGTTGCTATAGCGATTCCTGGACATTTCTCTAGCGGCACATTATGACTTAGGCACATAAATTTGCCACAATCCTCCGTCGTTATAGTGACTTCTAGATGTTTCTATAGAGACACATTATGACTTAGGTGCATGAATTTGCTGCAATCTTCCATCGCTATATCGCCTCTAAGATGTTGCCATAGCGACACCCATAATTTTTCAAAGCATAGGCCACAATCACCACATGTCATCGATGTTTTGTCGCTATACCGACGGAATATTCGAAGTGTGGCTAATGCAATGATAATTATGTGACGGAAATTTGGTCTTCTATTCATTGCTAGAGTGAGAGAAAATTATTTCTATAGCAACGATTTGTTGTGGTAAAAAATTTCACATGTACTAGTGTGAGGTGATGCCTCACTCAACTACTAAAACAACATTCCCTCTTAGCCATGGAGACATCATCAATATTATTAGCTGAAACTCATATGGATATCAACATTACATCATAGTTATCTCGAACATCTCTATATCATAAGAAAAGGGCTTTTGACACAATCCCAGTTTGTTGAGAAGTGTCTACAAATCAATCTTCATGTGTTAGTTCAATCTAGTTCATTGAAGAACATGTATTAGCTCCACAACTCTTCCCAACACATCGGGAAGTCATGCGTGCATCAACACAAGCCAAAGAGCTCACTAGGACTATCACTACTAGTGAGTCTTCGCCACATCATGGAGTACAACCTCCTCATAACATCCATAAGGACTACAATCATATGAGGGCTCACAAGGGCCATAAAGTTTATGTAGACTTGTATCATATATGTATGGGATATAACCCATAAATCTACCAACCATAAGGGTTGCTATATTTTTACAACAACCAACCCTATTTCATGTTGGGTGTACCACTATAGAGCTAGGCCTTTTTCATACTAGATGCAAGATTTTACAAAGACATGCATTTTTCATACTGGATGTAAGATTTTATAGAGCTAGGCCTTTTTCATACTAGATGTAAGATCACACATCTTCCACAAAGCAAACCTTGTTTCATGCTGGATGTGAAGACCACTTCTGGATCCCAGATAGGTTCATGCAAAACAACTGGAGTTTGCACAAAACCAACTAGAGTTCATAAGGAACTTGATTCAAGTAGAAGCAATCGGAGTTCACAAGGAACTTTGTTCGCACATAACCAACTGGAGTTCACAAAGAACTCAGTTCAAGCAGAACTAACTAGAGTTCACAAGGAACTCGATTTACGTAACCAAGTGGAGGTCACAAAGAACTTAGTTCAAGAAGATCCAACTGGATTTCACAAAGAACTCAATTTATGTAACCAAATGGAGTTCACAAAGAACAAACTACTGTGACTATTACTCCATCCCTATGATGAGTCTCGAATAGTCACGCATAGTACTTGGAGACCTTGACTATTACTCCATCCCTAGGATGAGTCTCTGATAGTCCTCGGACGTCTTGATTATGTCGCTACTCATGTGGGCATACAGAGTCATGCGCCATTACTTACTAGTACCAGAGCTATGTCTATCATAACCTATCGGTCTAGGAGTTAGGTATTCGGGCATGAATTACCTAATGAGATACCAAGCCATGTACCATGACTCACTGGTACTAAATTTATTCCAAACATAACTTACCGGTATCAGATTCAAGTATCACTGCATGGCTCACAGGTGTCCACCCAAAAATCAGGAGTTCACACAGATTCACCATCCTAGTTCATGGTTGTCCACATCAAAATTCTCACCCACAAATGTTCACCTAGAACTCAGGAGTTCACATAGGATCATCAACGTAGTTCATAGGTGTAGAATCACTGTCCATAAGTGATCCCCTAGAAATTAGGTGTTCACAAAGAATCACCATCACTGTTCACAGGTGTTCACATGGAATCACTTGTCCACAGGTGTTCACCTAGAACTGACGCGTTCACAAAGAATCACCATCATTGTTCATAGGTGTTCACATAGGACAAAGAGTTCATATAGAACTCATCCTTCCCTCTCAATGAGTGATGTAATCATGGAGCTAATCTCCCACTCCATTACAGAGTGTCAAAGAGTAATTTACAGTCCCATCCTGTGTCATACAAGTACAAGTGTGCATCAGCCTCTCCATCTTTTTTTTTTCCAAGATGTTTGAAAGATCTCTTCACTCCTCATGGAGTTATCAGGAGAATTATTGGTTGTGGATCCTGATCTTCCTGATTTAGAGATCGTTTTTGGATCCTAGTACCATGACGGGGGGTGTAGGGGGATGTCCCCCCACTAAAGTTTCCATGGTGGGTCCAGGGGGGGGGGGATTAAGAAAAAATGCCTTATAAAATGTTGTAATTTCATAATCATGACTTGGTCAACAATGGGTGATTTACGGGCCCATGGTTTTGGGAAACTCATGGTATTTCCCATGGTATTCCCTTATAAAAGGAAGGCATTATAATACGGTTGTGTATTGTATAGTAGCATTCTAAAATGATCTTTGTGATTGTGTGAGAGAGTGAAGAGGAAGTGTAGCAAGTGTGTTGTAGTTGTATCCCTTCATTTTGTTGGATGGTATAATAATAAAGGACTTGCAATTTCTGTGTGGATGTAGCCCATCTTAGGTGAACACGATTATATGGTGCCTCTCTTGCAATGTGCTTATGTGTTTAATAATTGCATCTTGTTTATTGTTATTTCTTTGCGATCCTATTTTTTCTAACAATTGGTATCAGATCCAAAGGTTTATTTAGCTAGTAAACTTGTAGGAAAGAAGGGTTCATGGTTAGAGTGGGAGAAATGGAAGAAGAAAGAAAGTTTAGGGTCAAGAAATTTAATGACCAAAACTACCAGCTATGGAAGATGCAAATTAAGGACTATATGTACAAGAAGGATATATTCCTACCATTGGGCAGAAAAATCACAACAACCGATGACTATGAAGGATGAAGAAGGGGAGGTTCTTGACAAAAAGGCACTGGGAACAATACGGTTGTGCTTGGTTTCGTCAGTGGATTTCAATATTTTAAAAGAAAAGACAATAGAGGGTTTGATGAGCGCATTGGATAAGCTCTATGAAAAAGCCTTGGCTTCCAACAAGGTATTTCTAATGAAGTGATTATTTAATATGAAGCTATTAGAAGATGGATCTGTTGCTGACCATTTAAATGAATTTAATACGGTTACTAATTAGCTAAGTTTTGTAGGAGTGAACTTTGATGATGAGGTTAAGGATATTATAATGTTGTGCTCATTACTAGAAATTTGGGAGGGCTTGGTCATGGCTATAAGTAACTTTGTCTCTAGTTCAAACACTCTTAAATTTGATGATGTTGTTGGTGTTACTCTTAGCAAGGAAATGTGAAGAAAAAGAACAAGTGAGACATCTGGTAATGCATTGACCATGGAGAGTAGAGGAAGACAAAAGGAGAGAGAAAAGAGCCTCGGTAACCGTAGAAAGTATAGAAAGGGAAGATCCAAGTCCAGACTAGGAAAGATAGAGTGTTGGAACTATGGTAAGAGAGGACATCTGAAGAAATACTGCAGAGCTCCAAATAAGAAAGGAGATGGGCAACAGGAGAATACCCAGGAAGCTAATGTAGCAGGTGATGTGTTACAATATGTTTTGATTCTTGCATTAGATAATATTGGTGATTATTGGGTAGTAGATTCAGGGGCTTCATGTCATGCTAAACCCCATAGGAAATTCTTTCATGATTATGTTCGAGGTGATTTTGGACACGTTTTATTGGGGGATGATGAACCATGTAAAATTGTTGGAATGGGTAAGGTATGGATTAAGTTAAATAATGGAAATGAATGGTTACTAAAGGATGTAAGTCATATTCCTGCTATGAAAATAAATTTGATCTCAACAGGGCAGTTGTGATACAATGACTATTTGTCTATGTTTGGAAAAATGTGGTGGAAGATCAGTAAAGGAGCACTGGTAATAGAAAAAGGAGATAGGCTAGGTACTTTGTATTTATGTCCTCATAATACTGATTATTCTATATTTGTAGCTTCCAAAAAAATAGGTTTAACATTGTGGAATAATATGGCCCCATGAGTGAGAAGGGATGCAAATTTTCCACTTAAGAAAATTGCTTCTAGATCTGAAGCAAGTAAGTTTGGAATTATGTGAGAACTGTGTTTATGGAAAACATAAGAAAGTCAAATATCGCAGGGTTGGGAAATAGAAGAAGAGTGAAAAGTTAGAGCTTGTGCATACATATGTATGGGGACCGAATCGTGTACAATATCTTGGTGTATCTTGTTATTATGTTACTTTTATTGACGATGCAACTAGAAAAACGTGGGTTTATTGCATTAGACATAAATTTGATGTGTTTGCTACTTTTAAGAAGTGGAAAGATTTGGTTGAGAATGAGATAGGTAAAATATTGAAGTGTCTCATATATGATAATGGAGGTGAATGCTGCAGCAATGAGTAGATAGTTATTGTTCATACCATGGGATTCCTAGAGAGGAGACAGTCTTAGGAACACTACAAGAAAATGGTGTGTTAGAAAGGATGAATAGGACGATCATGGAGCATGCAAGGTGTATGAGATTACATGTAATGTTGCCCTTATAGTTTTGGGCTGATGTTGTAGATATTGTTGTTTATTTAATAAGGAGAGGTCCTTCAATCACTTTGGATGGTGGGATTCTAGAGGAGGCACAAACAGGTAAAAAAGGTAAACTACTTATTTCTAAGAACCTTTATTGGATACGAGGTTGATGATTTTGGTTATCGCTTATGAGATTATGAAAATCACAAAATCATTAGGAGTAGAGATGTAGTATTCAATGAAAAGGTTATGTACAAAGATCAGTTGCAGGGATAGAAAGAGGAAAAGGAAAACACAGAGTACACAGTGTTTAATGAAATCAAATAAAATTAACTTCCAAAGGTACAAAAAAATCAAGAATAGAAGCAGGTACCTCAAACTCCTGCAAGTGTAAGAAGATATACCAGGTTAAGTAAACCCCCTAAATTACTATCTCCTTCATTTATTTATTTATTGATGACTGATTCTGGTGAACCAAAATGTTATGAAGAAGCAATGCGGTTGGAAACTAAAACGAAGTGGGAGCAAGGCATGAATGAGGAGATGGACTCATTGGTAAGAAACCCGACTTGGGATTTGGTTGAGTTTCTTGCACGTAAAAGAGAATTATAGAACAAATGGATTTGCAAGTTGAAGGAAGAAGAAGGAGGCAAGAAGCGGTACAAGGCTAGACTTGTTGTATAGGGGTTTACACAAAAGAAAGGTATAGACTTTGATGAAATATTTTCTCTTGTTGTTAAAATGACTTCAACTAGGACTATTTTAAGTCTAGTGGTGGAAGAATATTTGCATCTTGAATAGTTAGATGTAAAAACAACTTTTCTCCATGGGGATTTGGAGGAAGATATTTATGTGCAACAACCACAAGGGTATGAGGTCAAAGCGAAGGAGAATTTGGTTTGTAGGCTGAATAAGAGCTTGTATGGACCGAAAGAAGATTGAAGATAGTGGCATTTGAAATTTGATAAGTTTATGATAGAACTGGGTTATAGTAGATGTCATTCTGACAATTGTGTTTATTTCAAGAGGGTAGATAATGGAAGGTATATTATCTTGTTATTGTATGTGGATGGCATGCTTGTTGTAGTGTCTAACATGCAGGATATAAATTTTCTCAAAAGGAAACTAACTAAAGCATTTACAATGAAGAATTTGGGTGTTGCAAAGAAAATCCTTGTTATGAGAATAACAAGAGATAGGAAAAATCGCAAATTGACATTGTCTTAGGGTGAGCACATAGAAAAGTTGTTGGAGAGGTTTATAATGAAAAATGCAAAGCAAATCCTTGGTATGAGGATAAAAAGAGATAGGAAAAATCACAAGTTGACATTATCTCAGGGTGAGTACATAGAAAAGGTGTTGGAGAGGTTTAGAATGCAGAATGCAAAAATAGTTAGTACACCTTTGGCCAACCATTTCAAACTAAGTAAGAAGACGTGTCCCAAGACACAAGAGGAGATAGAATACATGTCCAAGGTTCCTTATTCATCAACGATTGGAAACTTGATGTATGTAATGGTGTGCACTATACCAGATATTGCACATGCAGTGGGAGTTGTGAGTAGGCATATGAGCAATCCAAGTAAAGAGAATTAAAGGGGAGTACAATGGATTCTCATATATTTGAGAGGTACCACTTCTCATGCATTATGTTTTGGAGGTTCATACACTGTTCTACAAGGATATGTTGATACATATATGGGTGGTGATAAATACAAAAGGAGGAGCACCACATGGTATCTTTTTACTGTAGGTGGAATATCAATTGGTTGGATTTCAAAATTGCAAAAGGTTGTTTCACTTTTAATCATTGAAGCAGAGTATGTTGTTGCAACAAAGGATAGGAAACATATGATTTGGTTGCAGAGGGTCATGGAGGAGTTTGGTAAGAAGCAGGAGAATAACATATTGTACAGTGACAGTCAGAGTACCACTCATATAGCAAATAAATCATCCTTCCATTCCAAGACTAAACATATAGACCTCAAGTACCATTTCATACGATCTGTTCTAGAAGAAGAATTGTTTAAGTTGGAAAAAATACATACTAACCACAATCCTACAGACATGTTGACAAAGGTAGTAACTAGAGAGAAACTGATTTCCTGCTCAATTTTTGTTGGCATTCAAGCATGAAGGAGAAGATGAGAAATTTTTCAAGTCCAAGGTTCAGAGCATAGTCCAATGTGTGTAGTGCCAGTAAAGCTATTGTGACCAGTCTCCAAGTGGGAGATTGTTGGTTGTGGAGCCTGATCTTCCTAATTTAGAAATTGTGTTTCAATTATGTTTGGATTCCAGAACCATGATGGGGGGTGTGAAGGGATTTCCCCCCCACTAAAGTTTCCATGGGTGGTCCAAGGGGGGTGATGACTGATTTGGGACTCTCCCCCTGGTGGGGGTTCAGGGGAAGTAGCCCCGCAACAAAAATTCAAGGAAAACATACCTTGTAAAATGTTGTAATTTAAGAGTCATGACTTGGTCAATAATGGGTGATTTATGAGTCCATGGTATTTTCCCATGGTATTTCCTTTTGTTGCAGCTGCAACATTTTCCCAAAATTCAAAAAATTTTGGGACCCTCCTTTTATTTCTTTTTGCTCAGCTCCTTGGTTTTGTTTGATGTCTGTTTGTGCAAGGATTACTTTTATGACAGTGATGTTTTACGGTTTGTATTGATTTTTCCCTGCCATCGGAATTGTTTTATACTTTTGAGTCGGGAGTCCATTTATCTGCACGCCCACCATTTCGGAAAAAGAACGGGACTTCAAGACCGATTCAAGGGTTATTGGTCTCCGATGCACTTTATTCGTCGGCGGCTATTTTAAGATCCCATCGAAACATTTGTCTCTACGTCTTCCGTCGTTGTGGAGGAGGTATTGCAAAGCTTCTCGAGGGTTGTATTATCCTCTTCCAATCCCCACCATTTTGATTCGCAGATCCTTAGGCTTTCAACTTTCACCGTTGCGGCTTTGGAAAGCACTGTCCTTCCGATGAAGTTTGTTTCCGCTTGACCGATTTATCATTTTCGCCGAAGTCATGTTTATTTTTACCTTCCATTTTTATTGGTCTACGGAACTCGGTTCCTTTATGGTTTCTGCCGTTGCAGCTCTTCAACCAACTATTGGACCGAGGCCTTAGTTTAGTGAGCTCCAATGTGAGGTTTATTTCTTTCTCTTGCCGATGCCATTGCGGGTCTCCTAGCTGTTTCATCATCCACCGTTGCGGATGTGATACTGACAGGCTTGCCGATCCCGTAGCCGTTCTGCCTCCCGATTGTTTTATTTTTCTCACCGATTATGGTTGACCGCGGCATATATATTGGGGTTGGGGTTTATTTTTTTTATTGTTATTTTTGTGAATTGCCCATGCTGTCATTATCGCTCGAGCAGACCAACGCACTCGCTGTCGGTACCTCGCTCCTAGGTGGCTCTGCCGTGAAGGTTTGCGGTTTTTTCTCAACCAGTCGCGCAGCACATTGCCAGGTAGGCCCTTATGCCCATTTTACCTTTCCGTTCGAATGGTCAAACTATTTTTGTCACCCTTGGTTAGATCCTATCTCGGCGGTTAGTGGATACCTAGTTTTCCATTTTTCAGCGTGTATATATAATCTAGGTAAATGGTATGGCTGCCTGGTGGGGGGTTTTGTTGTTTTGCTTGATGACTACATTCACGGGCGTTATGAGTTTGCAGCCCGCACTCAACTGCTGGGGAAACCGACGCAGATGGTCGTTACGCTGTCCGCACCAGTATCCTCTAGTCTGTGTGTGGATGTCCAGGGAGAGTGTTTTATTGTTTACTTTAGAGATGCCGAGGTTTTGGTTCCACATTATGGTCGCCCTCATTTTTGTGAACCAGGGTCGCAACGTTGAAGTGAATCCCCGCTTAGGATGAGATTGTTAAACTCGAATACGAACCCCGGACCAATTTAGGGTTCATAATGCATTATCTATCCAGATCTTGATGCGAGTGTGTTTTGCAAGAAGTAGCTTCCTCTTATTTTTCCATGTCCAGGCCGAATGTATCCAATGTTTGAGAGGCACCGCCTCCTTCATCTTATGATTTCTTTGTTCAACCACTTTTCTATCCATCATTACCACCAACCTCAAGCTTACAGTGAATTAAGTGCACTATCACAATGCAGTATCCTTCATGTAAGATTAGACATCTTATTCTCCATGTAACGATTTAGTTCGTAGCACCGACAGGGAAATTTTTCTTCATTAAGAAAGGCCATGATATTCTAGGTTGATTCTGCAAATGATGGTCGTGAGCTATTTTTAGCCTTTTCACAGATTGATTTTATGCGGGACATTTGGGTTTTTGAGTATTGTTTGTTTATTTCCATAACTGCAATCATGTTTAGCCTAGACGAGGTAAAATGCTCATACAGTTTGTCTCCATTTTTGAATGTTATCTGGGAATGACCCAACAGAACCTAAAATATTTTGTGTATGACAGGGAAATTCTTCAGAATTCGAGATGTCTAAATGACAGAAGAAGAAGGCTCCCGTAGTAGAGGAGGAACCCGAGGTTGAAATTGTTACCAGAGTTGAGTACACCTACGAGGATACCAAATGCGTAGTTGGTATGGAACCTCAATATAAATGGGGGGAATTCTATAGATTAATAACACACCGGGAGGTACCTGACACAGGTTTTGAGGAGGAAACTATATATGCAAATATAGAGAGATCTGCGTTGATGAGAGTTGCTACTAGACCTGAGCTTTTCCCGTGCTCAGAGGTGATTGGATGGATTCTGCCTAGGGAAGATGTAACCACCATGATTTTGGCAAATGTCGAAAAATAGGGTTATGTTGCTTATAGCCCTGGGTATGTATCACTGGCCTACCACTTACCGGAAGCACAAGTGTACTTGACTGAAGACTGGCTAAAGACAATTAATCTGGACCTAGTCAAGACACTGAAGAGAATGTTGGTGCCTGGTAAGAACTTTAGGACTAGGCCGTCCGGGGAATATGATACTGCCACTTTAAGAACCCCTTACAGGTTCATTACCCTGACGCTGAATAGGATTTTCGGGAGGGCCCATGGTAAAAGCTTTAAGTTGGAGTGGGTGCCTATCATCTTCTATGTGGCAACCCAGGGGACAGTGTTCAACTGGGTGAACATTGTATCCAACAACCTCTCAGCCTGCATTGCTTCAGCATTAGGAGGGGTGTCCCAGAAGAAATCAGAGTTCTACATGAGCTCTATACTGATTGATTGCATACTATGCAACCAACCCTTCCTTAACCTGAGGTGTATTTGGGACCGGGAGAGAACACCATTCTACTCAGCTTACAAGCCAATGTGGGCACACAAATACCACAGTCACTATAGAGAAGTGTGTGAGCACTTCATCATGCCATCATATACATTAATTTTCTTGAAAGAGTGCAATTGCATGTCGGAGGAATCATTGCAGGTTATTAAAGAATATGCAGATTATTACTTGACGGAAGATGGATTGTATTTCAGAATGTATGGATGCTCTAGAGCACCCTCATTACTGCCAAAATATGCCACTAACTATGTGGTCCACAAAGAGGCAGTTAGGCAGGTCTTTTTAGATGGCATAGGGAGCTTTTTATTTGAACATAAGAAAGTAGCTTATCTTCCCTTACCATTTAGGTTGGGAAGCTATAAGTTCACAAGAGTGAAGAAAGCTGATGAGTTTGTGGAGGAATTGGGGAAATTCCATTTTGGGGAAATAAATTTCCACAGGAACGATTCCCGGAATAAGGTGGTAGAGCACTGCAAGGAGGAAAATGTACATTTCGAATACGCAAGCCACTGGGATAAAGATGAATCCATTTTCCGCAGTGCAGAAAACATAACTTCTTTGAGAACAAGATTTAAAAATAAAATTACCACTAAAGGCGGGAAAGGATAGGATGAGCAGAAAAAAGCGAAGGAAGAGGAAGCTAGAAAAAGGGATGAAGATGCTAGGAGACTAGCATAGGAAGCTGAAAGCTGGCCCAAAGGTGAGAGGAGAGCTGAATGGGAAGGAGCTAGAAAGGCAGAAGAGGTTTCCCAGAGTGAAGAGGAGGAAAAGAAAAGAAAGATGGATGAGGAACTGAGAAAGCAGGAAGTAGAAAGACTAAAATTGATAGGGGAAGTGACAAAGCAATCAGCTTCTGATCCTATAGACAGTCAGGCTCAGGACTTGGGTAATATTGATATTCAAGATCTTGAGGCAGCTGTTGGCAACACAATAGGACAGGATATGGTCCATACCCTGAGGCTAATCCCTTTCGAGCAGAAGAAAGGGGAGGAGGTACTGGATTTCAACACTATTTTTATGATAGGGAAAGGAAAAGAATAGTGAAGAGGACCGAGAGAAAGGTCAAAACTGGGGGGTAGTTGGGTAAAATGATAAATGATGCAACCGTAGTACATGGGACAGACAAGGACCCCCGATTCACCATCAGAGCTGGGGCTGCATTGATCCATGCTTCTGAGGACAATGTAGATTAGATATTGACTGATCTTGAATAGTCAAAGAAGTCTGTTACCCAGCTAAAGGACACCCTGAGAAGAGAGAGAGAGGAAAGTGGTAGATTGAAAAGAAAGTTTGAAGACATACAACATGAAATAAAGTCTTCAAAATATGAGCTCCAGTTCCTCCAAGTAGAGAAGAGATCTCTAGAGGCTGCCCAAGGAAGTTTGGAGAAATTGCAGCAGGAATGTCAAGGGTTAAGGATAGAAAAGGATGAGTTGAAGACGGTATGTGAAAGTATTCACACAGAAAAGGAGCAGCTGCTAGGCAAGATAGGGGAATTGGAGCTACAAAAAGCTACCTTGGAGGAATCTGAGAGGAAATCTCAGGGGAAGACTGCAGAGCTTAAATAATAGGTTACCTCATTAATAGCAACTCTAGAAGAGGCCAAGGAATAGCAAGTCAATCTTCAGCCTTTTAAGGAGCATGTTCTAGCACAAAGGAATAAGATGCACCAACTGCAAGTAGCCATAGAGGAAGAAAGGTGAAAGATATTTCAGGTAGACAATCGGCTGGAAGAGATTTTGGAAAACTCTTCATATTTTGTAGACAGATCGCAGGATATCTTAGAAGTCCTGACGGGAAGGATGGCGAGATTAGAAGCGAATGAAGAGACCCCTGTAGATCTCTTAGAAAAAGATCAACAAGGCATGAGGAAAGACTATGATTTACTGGAGTTTGCCATAAATACAGCCGAAGAATTCAAAAAGGTTGTCAAGAAGACAAAGGGGGCTTGTGCAGAGTTCTTCAGAAGACTTTTGATTACTTATAATCATTGCCAGGTTGAAGTTGAGCAGAGAATGGATACCTTTCCAGACCATAGCCTGTTTTTGGAGATGTTGCAAAGAAGATATCAGGAGGATGGACAAAGGATCCAGCAGATCAAAGCTCTAGACGAGCAGACCCTGAGGAATGAAGTAGCTCATTTTGCGGTTAGTGTGCAATTACTAGAGGACTAACTTCGCCTGAGCTCAGCCATAATAGAAGTAATAAGAAATCAAGCTGCTAAATTTGAAATAAATATTCGTTTCTTAGAACCTTCCGAGTTCAAAATCATTGCCTCAGAGGCTTTAGCATGGAAGAAGTTCTTGAATAGTCAAGCGGGACCCTCCTCATAAGCATGTTATGTGTTTTATTGTAATATATTGTAAGCACTTAATGAAAAAAAAGCATGGGAGGTGAAGCATTGGGGAAGCCCAAGAGTCATTTGTGGGCAACCCAACAGTTTTGCTCTTTTTGTATAAATTTAGAAGATTTAGGTAGGAGGAAGGAATTTTTCCCAATGAGATTTGTGAGGACATATTGTAAGAAGAACTATTTCCTTTTGCAATAGATAATTACAATTTTCCTATTGGAGAAAGCTTGGTGGAATGTTCACATGTTGTGCTATGGATTTGTTGAAGAGGAACTATTTCATTTTTAGCTTTGTGTCCATTAACTGTGAGATCGTTGTAACTCGTTGAACCTATGTTCTTGTATGAATGTTCTCTGGTTTATTTTATGAAAATTTCCACTATGAGTAATGAATGTTTTCCATAAACAATTGGCTATCTGGTTGTTCAGATATCTTTAAATGTTCATGTGTTTTGAAATAAGTATCAACTATCTGTGATTTTTCATAATGCATGTGTAAAATACATTACTCATTAATAAATGATAATCTTGTTCCCTAGGGATAGGTTAGGTAGTTAGCTTTAATTTCTTGCTGTGTGTGATTTAGATGCAAGAGAGTCTAAGACGAGAGGTAAGAACCTGCGCATCACATTGTGACCACTCCTTACATTCTTAATCAATCTGTATTTTAGATAGGCACTTGCATGTCATACTTGAAACTAAAAACACAAAAAATATACACGGTGGACCAGGCCGCAACCGGTAAAACCTTTTATTTTTGTTACTTGTCCTACGATAGTCAGACCGCAAACGGAACGGATTCCCTACACCAAACAGTCATGGGCTAGTTGCGAATGTTGACTGGGGAGAATCCCTTGCTGTTGTTGCCTGCGAATTTCTAGGCCTCAACACCTTTATAAAAGGAAGGCATTAATACACTTGTGTATTGTATTGTAGCATTGTAAAACAATCTCTGTGATTATGTGAGAGAGAGAATGTGGGAGAGTGAAGAGGAAGTGCACTAAGTGTGATGCAGGTTGTATCCCTTCATTTTCTTGGACGTTATAACAATAAAGGACTATAAATTTCTGTGTGGATGCATCCCATCTTGGGTGAATCACGTTATATTGGTGTCTCTCTTGTAATGTGTTTATGTGTTTAATATTTTCATCTTGTTTATTGTTATTTCTCTCCGATCCTATTTCTTCTAACAAGAATATTGCTCATAGAGTTATCTAAGAGAGACTATAGTCTTGCGCACATGTTATCTAGCACATGCATCAAGTATATCGGGGTAGACATTTATGTCCTACCCTATTCTAGATATGAAATGCAAATACATAATAAAACACATGACTAAATTCATGTACCTAAGAGAGAGTATCAAGAGGCTTGTTTCCCCACCCTATCTCAAGGTGTCCAGGAATCCTCCCTTTGTGCTGGAGCATTTTTCTTCTTTTGTAGTTGAGCATCCTTCTTCCTTTCTAGAGCATCCATAGATACAATGTAAGTATCCATCCCTGTAATGACCAGGTACACCATGGATCCTTCCACTGTCTTGTATGGATCAAAACAACATCGCCATCAGTGTAGCCCTGTACTCAGAGTCATCATGTTTGATCTACTCAGAATCTCAATTGTGCTATTCCTTAACTTGGGAAGACTACATCAGGTTTCTACCACACTATCTATAAATAGGTTAGGATCCTCATCTCAAGGAATAACTCCCTATGTCTACTTAGAAATCAGTTGAGTAACTCTTGTCCTCCAGGATCCATCTGTCATCACTTTGATAGGAAAGTAATGGCTTTCCATAAGAGATGAACATTTGTAGTAGAGAGACCGATATCTATTGAAGCCATTTGCTTCCAATCACCAATATCTACATGAGACCATCTGGGGTTGTGGGTCATGTATCCACATATATCTCGATGCATCTAGTCCTCATCTGGCTGTTGTTATTGTTGAACAATCATGACTTCCACTTAACAATTTCGACCGAATTTCATCCTTCTTCTTGGGATAAAAATCATGCTTCTAGAGGCTTTCTGCTTTCGATCCATCTAAATATCAATGGAATCACTTGTTCTTTAGAACACATCTCATCATCTATCCTTGTAGGACATATCACATGTTATTTTCCCTACAAGTCAAATCATGTCAGATGTTTAGCAACATTTCATAATTAAATTTATTCAATGCAATGACAATAGTTCATACTACGTACATAGGCATATTTCAGCCAATTCTTCAGCGCAACACACACCTGGATACTGACTATATGTTTCCTATCTCCATTATAACATACTATCAAGAGTGTGCACTACTATAAGCATGTTAGAAGGAGATTCCATTCAAGATGGGTTCATGGAATGTTGTGCAACATTACGGGATATTTAACTATCATGTACAAATATTGCATGATCCTACTATAAATTAAAAAACTATATAACATGCTCAACAAACTTCCTAAATATGGGAATATAGATCTGCATAGTACATATCTAAAACAACTAGATATAATCTACCATAAAATATTTATATTTTATTGTTTTATGGGCGAGATTCAACTACCTCCTACAATATTCCACTACTCTTCATCTTCTTTCTTGGAGTCAATCACCACCTGGATATGTATATCATCATCTCAACATGAGGAGTACTAAAAGAGGAAATCCTTCCAACGACCTTCTGCATTTTCTTCAGGGTAATCATTCCTTGACTTCTTATGTGGAGTGTATTCAATAGAAGTTAAGACTTCATGCTTCCTTTTATCTGGATCATGACATTAATGGGCATAGTGTCCATATTTATGGCACCTGTAGCATCGGGTTTGTGAAATTTTCTTCTTTTTATGTTGTCCTGGGATAGGACTTGAGCCTCCACTTTTTTTTTCCTGTCATGAAATTTTATTCCCTTACCATGAACTATAAGGACTTGACTTTCTTCATGTTGAGCTTCTTCATCAATGGTTAAGGTTGGGTGTCTTCTCTTCTTTGAATTACGACCATGTTTATCATGGTTATCAAATTTCTAACACATGAAGCAGTGGATATGATAGAGACCCCCATTCTTCATTTGTTTTGGAATATCCTCATCAACAATCTTAATGGAAACCTTATACTTGGAAACTCTGTCAAGTCTATGTTCAACCTTCATGTTGATATTCTTGACTGCAACTTGGAAACTTCTAAAAAAACCCTAACAGGAGATAGGACAAATTTGAAGAGTGGAGACTTGCAAATCTAAACCCACAGGGAGATGTGCCTAATCAATGCGAGTTGAATACACCTCCTTTTCTCCTAGATCTGTGGATATGCCAACTCAAAATTGGAAACCCTAGTTTCTTGACTCTGGTAGAGGATATGTAAAAAATGAAAGTTTCAGGATTTGAAGTATGCTTCCACAAATAGTTGTGCCCTACCAAGGCGAGTTGGAGAAAAGTGAAATCGATCCAAAATCATGGAAAAAATAGTAGGAATGTGGAATCCCTAGATCTTGACTCCAACAGTATTAGGTCAAAAATTGAAACTTCACCAATCAAAATTTGGCCTCCATAGAAAGTTGCGCCCAAGGAGGGCAAGTTGCTTTATGTTCCTTCTGGGATAGTTTGAGGTAAACACTAAAAAATGTGGAGCCCTAGTTTTTAGCAATGGCTTCTTTTAGCACCTCTCTTTTACCATGTTAGAAATTGATAGTTGTAAACCGAGATCACTAAAAGAATGAAAAAGAACATAAACAAAACAACGTGGAGATCATTTAACCACGATGATAAACAATCATATCCCAACCATAGACAAGGATATTGTCTCCCTCGAACTCACACCTTCCAATAGAGATAAATTGTTCAGAGATAGAAGTACATACATATAGTAGTAGCATAAACCCCAAGAAAGACAAAGAGAAACCTATCCAAAGTGGACAATCCTATAAAACTTTCCTCCTAGCTAGAATAATGAACTTCCTTACCTAGAGGGATGTGTTTGTTGTTGTGTTTCCAAATGAGGAGGATCCCCTCCTATTTATACTGATTTCTGGGTGATTTTGATTGTGTCCGACCTAACTGCTTAATTGGGGTTGACTTGTTATTTGTGAAATATAAAATTTAATTTAATTATTTATTTATTTAATTACTAGGCTGACTAGTAAGGTGACACCTCACCCAGTTACTACAACAAAATATATGCATCGGTGCACACCAAAATTATTACAAGAATTGGTAATTTATAACATTATATGCATTGGTGTGTTTTACCATCACTAGCATTGTTGCTTAAGCAATTTAAAAATGCACTGGAGCTGTATACAAAAAATAACATCGATGCCTAGTAATTTTTAAAACGCACCAACGCAACCTAATGTAATGAGGATTTTTGTTACTATAGAAAAATCCAACGTAAATAGGACACAAAATCCCCCCCCCCCCCCCACACACACAAGTAATAAGTAATGATTTATAATGAGAAATCATTCTTGTGTAAATACCCATGCAAGGGTTTCCTTGGTGATGAGACACCACCTTTCATAAGGCATCTCTTCATTTAGTTATTAATTTATTATCATTATTAATATTTATTAATGTTTATTTATTATATATTTTGTTCATTACATTGCATTCCCCTTAGGAGAAGCTTTGTCCTCAAAGCTTATTGAAGATGAGGCTTACGTCTGATTTCTTGCTTGTAATGTCATCTCTCGATCTTTTGTGTTAGTAACTGTGACACTTGATGCAATGAAACGACATGAGTTATGAATTCCCAAGAAAAAATGTTGCATCATTTGTGAAGTAGTCCATCTGAGATCTATCTTTATTGGAGTTGTTTGTTGATTGCTTTGTTGGATGGAACTTCTTGTTTTCTGCTTAGCTTGTTGATTTTGTGTTCTATCTTTTCCAATATCATACTTCATCTATTTATGATCATTTAGACCCGGTCATTGGTCAAAATGTTTTTATAGTTTCGATGTTGATCAGGAGTTCTTGTTGTTTTTTTTTTTTTACTAGATTGGCTTCTTTTTGAACTGTGATGAGGACTGGGTTTGTATTTGCTTATTTTTTTTCAACATGGATTTTTGAATCTGAGGGTTTTGATGTCCTCTGAATTTGCTCCAACTTTTTTTCCAATGAATATTTATCATTCTTAAGATTCTTGATCATTTCTTTATGCAGTTTCTCATTATCTTTTAACTTCTTAATTTGTTCCTCTAGTTCTTGATTAAGATTTCTCAAGGGAAAAATTTCTTCTTACTTTTCGAGTATTTTCCCTTCAACATCTTCATTAACTCGTTCTGACTTATGAATACTTTTTTATTTTATTTTATTTTTGTAACTAGAATTTTGTTATGATTTCTCAATTGAAATATTTCTTTAGTATTGCTTGATAATGTTTTATTGATTTTCGTAATTTCCAATTTGTGCACCTTTTTAATGCCGTCATATTTATGTTGGAGGTCTTTCATCTGTTGTTAATGTCGACATATCTTTGATTCTTGACTTTCTAACTTCCTATGGACTTGTGCCAATTCATTATCTTTGTCCATGATGAGTTTGTTTAAACACTTTATTTCTTCTTCTAAATCGTTAGCGCTTCTATAAGGAGATTCTTCGTCATTTTTAGACTTTTTTATTTTGTCTTCAAGGTTTTGATTGTGATTTTTAAATGTGTTATTTTCTCATGTTTATCGGATAACACTTTCCTGAATTCTTCATTATCTTTTTCCAACCTTCGATTTTGATAATCTAAGCTACGATTCTCTTGTTTTTTCAACTCATTAAGAAGGAGTTGCTTATTCATCTCAAATTGTAGATGATGATTGGTTGGTTTATATTGCTCTAACTCGCTTAGTACTGCTCGTAATTGTGACTGCAATTTTGACTTTGTAATTGCCATAATTCACAACTTCTGTCCTTTGTAAAAACTTCTCTAACAATAATTGGGCACCCAGAAACCTGACGTGGTCCTTAAATCTTCCTTTGACTTGACTTATTCAGCGATAAATAATTGTTGACTTTTTGGCTTAGTCTTCCTTGACTTGGTCTTCTTTTACTTTGATTTTTTTTCTCTTCTCCCCCTTTTTTGATTAAATTGTAATTAACAAATTTATTAAATAAAAATGATTAATGTTAAAAATAATAATAAATATTATTATTTTTTGAATAAAGAGAGAGGTTTAAATGTTTTGAAATAATAATAATAATAATTATTAATATAATAATATTATTATTTTATCTATGATATTTTGTAAAATGGATTTTATTAGGATTTTAATGATGTACGTGTGAAATAATTGGGGCGGTGAAGACTTTGCAATAGCGTACTTAGGGGATGGATCGAAGACGATTGGGATGGTGAAAGCACGTGGAAGGGTATGAGGGTAAATCGTAGAGAATGGTGTTTAGGCTAGTGTTATCGAGGAGAATCTCGGTTGGAAGTTGGATGAAGGGTGGCATGATTTTGTAGCTGGCTAGATGCACATGGAGCAGTGGAGGGAATGTCATGCGATAGAAGGGGGCTCAAAAGATGGAGGGGTGAATAAGAAAGAGGGAGAGGAGGTTGAGCAAGGTGTGTGGGGAGTAGCACGGGGAGGAGGTGTGAGGCGTAAGAGTGTGGAAGGAGAGAGGTGTTGGTGCATAGAGGGAGGCGCAAGTATGCAGTGCAGAGGACACAAGAGGGATGTGTGGGTAGAGAACAATGAGAGTAGTTGATTGGTACAAGATAGGAGAGGAGAGAGAGTGGATAGTGTGCGCATGTAGAGTTTGCATAGTTTGGAACATGATAGGGCATGGACACTAGTCAACTTGGAGGTGAATATGATAAGTGGAGGCACGTGGGATCTAGTTGGGATCTAGATTTAATATAAAAGATTTTTGTTGTTCTTTTACTTATAAAATGAGAGAAATAAAACGACATAGATACTTACAAATTACACATTCAATTTTGTTATGTTAACATATACTCACAAACCATACTTAATCCAATGTTAATCAATTCATCTGATTACTCTTCTTTCTATGCTAACACGTGTTTAAAGGAATCCAAGGAAGCTTGGTGTATTTCAATACATCAAACGCATCGATGCGTTAAATATCTGCATGCACCAATGAACTACACTTGAACGCACCTTTCAAAAGAACAAAATAAAAATATATACATATATGCGTTTATAGGTGTGATATATTTGTTTCAAGCACCAGTAATTAAACAGTGCATTTGTACAACCTGCTTGGTGCGTTATTGGAACACTCCCGCACCGAAAAATGTATAAGCGTTATTTTAAAAAGTTTAAATATGAAAAAATATAGATGGCATAATCGGTGCATTGTAGTTAAAAATGCATCGGTCCATTGTAGCAACTAAACCGCACCAAAAATTATGTATAAGGAGGACATGGTTTCAGATTGGACCCAAGAAGTGGTTCCAAGGAATGCAACACTTTATATATAAAAGCACAAACCCTTAAATATAAAATCCCTAAAAAGACAAATCATAATTATGAGACAATAGATGGATTTAACTCATAATGTAAAATTTTGCAGCCACACAAAATGAGAGGAAGCAACAATAAAACTAGGGTTCCAACATTGAAGGTAATTGTTTTTTATTTTATTTTTTATTTTTTATAATTTTATTCTGAATTCATGTAAAATTTAAATAGGAAAATCAATAAACCATTCATAATGATTAGTAGTAAAAACTTACATACTTCAAATTTCTACGATGCAGTTTTTTTTATTCTTCATACCTCGATATTCAAAATACTTTGGTTGCTCCAAACTCCTCCTCCATAAGTCTCTCCTCCAAAACTCTCCCTTCAAATTTTTGACAAAATAATGAAATAGTGACTAGCATTTGTTTTTATAAACACTATAGAATTAGGTTTTGAAAATGAATTTCTTGCTCCTTTTCCAGTCTATGGAAAAAAATCATGTGATTTTATTTTTTATTCTCTAGACTTTGGTGCACATATTACACGGATGCACTGGTGTGTCCTAGCATTAAATGCATTGTATCTATATTTTTTTAAATTTTCTGACATAGCAGTGCGCCATAAAGATATGCATGCACCAGTGCGCTTATATTTTTGAGATGCATAGTGGTGGCATACAACAGTATATATATATCGTGTTTCGGTGCATATTAAGAATATGGATGCACCAATGTGACTTGGTATTTAAATCACACCATGATCAACAATATTGAAAAATGCATCGATAACTATTCGATATCCAATATAACAGATAATTATGTTTTCACATAATTTTGTGGATGTTCCCAAATGGTGCTTATGTGGATTTGCAACACTGGTGTGTTTGTGTGGTTAGTATGGACTGATACAGTTATACTATTATGGTGTACAAGATAAATAAAAAAGGCCTATGAATTTATGTTTCAATGTATAATGATATATTTATCCCAATTTGTTTTTAGGATTCAACCACAATAATTACAGTATTTCATAGTACACGTATGTTGCTTAAACTCATCTTATTTTTATAAAATGGTTTTGAAACTATATTGGAAGTAAGATAGTATTATGGTTCTCAATTTTTTTTTCCATACTGTAGACATGTATTGATTGTTGTTTTGATTGAAATGTAGGGAGAAAAGGTTATAATATCAAATGACTAATTCTTCAAATTCTAGCTCATTTCATATTGTTCAAAATTCAACGAATTCTCCCTTTCCATCTCTAGTAAGTTCAAATTTTGTTTATATTTGTCTTATCTAATTGAATTTATTTTACTTATCCATGCAACTCTGAATAACAATGTATTTTATTTATTAGGATTGAGTTTGGATGCACAAGATATTCCACCAATTCCAAAATGTCCTAAGTTGTTATTAGGATCAAGATACCACAAGTAGTTTGTAGATGAAAATGGGCAGCCGCTTTACCCTACCAATTGTAACATGCTACCTTCCATCCATAATCTTGTCTCATCGATGGTAATTTGTCGTTATTTGGATATATTTTATGACACCCCAGTAGTCTTTGGTTGTTAAAAATGTCAAAGATTAAAGAATAACCCTCAACGTGTCACACTCACCCATTATACTAATGATCGATTGTCCAATGTTGATGGTCTAATACCTCATACTACAATAAAAAATGCAATAGGTGATATAGAAAAGACATGTAGGAACACTTCCCTACGGTAATTTCTCGAAAAGTTGGAAACCAAAACATCTATGTTTGTGTTTAATTTAATGAAGCATAGGATCTCCAGGCTTGCATGAATTAACTTTGAAAAGAAGGTTGTAGAATAGAGGAAGAATATAGTAAACAATGATCAATTATTCAAGGAAACATTGCACTCACATGGAGACAAAATTGGAAGAATATCATTACATCCATTAATCAATGAATTGTATGCAATACAATGGTGTTACAAATAGGATAATTCGAATGCCTTTGATAGGATTTGAATCTACCAACCTGGATTGACTTCGGAGCCAACTAGGTGTGGGAAAATCACCACAAACTCTTACTAATGCAACTCTGAATAACTGAATTAGATCACAAATAGTTAACTGACTGAGTTAGGTGAGCAAAGGCACCCTACCTCCCTTAAATCATGCAAATTAGCGGTAGGATGACTGAAAGTGAACTAACTGATGGGAATTAGAGCATTACTGAACATAAGTGAACACCGACTAGGGTCAACTGTTGGTGATTGCTGATGGCACTCAGAGTGGGATTCTAAATTATAGGGATTGGTATTTGGAGATCCTAAACTCATGAAAATAGGTGCATTAAGTGTTAGGTTGGCACTAGAGGATTCCCCCATGGAACTGGTGAAGTGCCAATTACCTCCTAAGCTAGGAAAGACAAATAAATTATGGTGGTCAAGGGAGGATTAATTAATAATCCTAATACCCCCCCTTTATCCTAATGTGGACAAACTGGTCCCTGGAAACTAAGACCAAAGGTCACCCATACAGTCTAAACGAAAAAATGACAGCTTAACAAACCGAGGAAATGGGGAAAACCTCATGGGAAAATCCTCCCTCTCAAAATAAGCAACAAAAACTAGGAACAATAATTGAACTGGTCAAGCCTTTACACCAAGAGAAAAAAAAATACTAAGTAAAAAGAATTATGATTTTTTTTTGCAGTTTGCATCTCTGTGGAGTAGTAATGCAGTGTGGTGGTCCTTGTGTGCACTAGTTTCCTGTTAATGTGCATGTGAACCTCTCCACCTTCTTCCAATATGATGGCAGATAAGAGAAGAAATGTTCTTGCTTCTTTCAAACCTCTTTGACAGTATGAAATGATTGAACTTGGGATGTGATTCCCTGGTTCCTTTCTTGAGCTCATACAATGTATTCCTCATCTTGCATGTCAAGAGAGAATTAGTGTACCCCTTAGGATTTTCCATGTAGATTTTTCCTTCCAATTCGTCAATTTGAGTGACATGATCCAATGTATCATTGTTCTCTAGTGAGAAGAACTGTTGATAAGACCTTACCATCATGAAGCATCTCTCCAAGAGTTTGTAGCACCTATCTAGGAGAAGTGGGTTTGCTTGATGGAACAACCTAGCTAGTTGTATTTGAAACCCATGTAATATCTTATCTAGATATTCTCAAATAATTCAGAATAAACCCATCATTTCTTAAATAACCTACTTATTGAATAATTGATAAATATTTTGATGATTTACATTGATAATGAAAGTCGTATTAATAGGCCTTCTTGGTGACTATTGAGCAAGGGATGTATCTCTTATTTGACTTTTAATTTATTAATTGTTTATATTTATTTAATTATTGTTATTATTTATGTTTGTTACAATGCCTTCCACTTAAGGGAAGCTTTGTCCTTAAAGCTTGTTTAGTGAAGGACTTATCAATTTTTCTTGTTCGTAACATCTTCTCATGTATCTCTTGAACCTATAATTCTGACACTTTACGAAACATGGCGATATAATTTCCGAATCCATGAACTGAAATGTCGCATTTCTTCGGAAGTGATCCATTCGAGATTTACTTTCATTGGAGCCGACTGTTGGTCGCCTTGCTGGATAAATAATTTTGTTTTCTGTTTAGGTTGTAGATTTTTTGTTTCACATCTGAAATCATAATTGCCCTGTTTATGTTCATTTTGACCTTGTCATTGGTCAAAATTACTTTTATAATTGGGGTGACAATAAGGAGTTTTATTGTTCACTTTTCTGCTGGATTGACTTCTTTTTGAACTATGATGAGGACCGAATTTATTTTTGCTTCTTCTTTGTCAACTTGAATTTGTTTTTCGAAGAGTCTATATGCGAATTTTAATCTCCCCTAACCTGAATCTCCTCTAACCTTTCATCTTGCGATTTTTTCCCCTCTTTTAACTTTTTGATTTGTTCCTCTAATTCTAGATTAAAACTTCTCAGGTGCTGGTTTTCTTCCTCTTTATTCAATAGTTTTCCTTCGATGTCTTTGTTTTATTATTCTGTGTTCTTAGTAATTTTTAGCTTTCTGATTTTTCCAATTAATGTTTTGTTATGGTTTTTTAATTGATATATTTCTTCATTGTTATTTGATAACGTTCCTTTGACAACTGTAATTTCCAATTTGTGCATTTTTTTAATGTCATTCTCTTTCTGTTGGAGTTCACTAATATGTTGTTAAAGTCAACCTATTTCTGCTTCTTGACTTTCTAATGTTCTGCAGACTTGCGCCAATTCAATATCTTTGTTCATAATGAGCTTGTTTAGATGCCTTATTTCTTTTTTCAATTCGTTATCGCTTCCATATGGTGATTTGTCATCATTTTTTGACTTCCTGATCTGGTCTTCTAGGTTTTGATTGTGAAATTTTAAACAATATATTTCTTTATCCTTAATAGATAATATTTTCTCGGTATCTCTTTTGGTTAGTTCCGAGTGTCGATTTTAATTTTTTAAGCAAAATTTTTCATTATCTCTTATTGATTTTAACAAATCATTTGCTCCAACTCGTCCAATGCTACTTGTAATTGCGACTTAATTACTGATTATGTGTTTTTCATAGTTGCGATCACGACGTAGCTTCGATTTTTCTTCTTAGTATTAGGAGAAATAACATTTTTTTTTTCCAAAAAAAATTATTATTTTAAGTATTAACTATAATAATAATTTTTATAATAAATTATTATATAGTTTTAACAGTAATAATTTTTTTTTGAAATTTAAAATAATATATAGTTTTATAAATAATATATTGTTATTATAATTTTTTTTTTGAAATTGAAATGATTTAGGGTTTTAAACCCTAATCGGTGGTCGTGAGAGTTTGTGGACGAACTGATAGCAACGAGGGATGGTGATTGTGGAAGTGGAGCAGGTCGTGTTGCTTAGATAAGAACGTGGGAAGTGTGGGGAAGGATGTGGAAGGGTGGGATCGCAACGATGGAGAATATAGAATAAGGGAGACGACAAGCGTGGGAAGCACGGGTTCTGGGTGATGTGGGAGTGAGAGGCGTGTGGTGGAGTCCGAATGGAGGAGGAAGGAGCGTAGAAGTGGAGGTGTAATAGGATGGGTGGTGGAAGACGCGAGCATGGAGGGAGTGTGATGTGGTGCATGTGAGTGTGGGTGTGAGGCTTGGAGGGAACGGCGGTGGGAGATTGCGAAGGGAGGGTGGTGGCGTGTAGGGTTGGGGTTGATGGAGAGATGGGAGGAGGGATGTGAAGGGAAAGAGAAATGTGTTGGCGCCGATGTGGGGGCAGGAGAACAGGATGAGGGAAAAAAATGGAGAAGGGCAGGAGAGGCAGAGGTTGATGTGTGGACGATGGGTAGAAGTGATGAGGGCCGAGTGGAAAGTTAGGGGCACAAGGTGTGGAGGAAGATGACGAGGGAATGAGAAATGGCGTCAATGGAAGAAAATTGCAGTGAGAAGATAAATGGGAAAACATGGGGAGAAAAAAGTGTGTAGGTGAGCGGAGATATGAAATGAACAGAGGGACGATTGGGAGGTGAGAGAGAGTTGTATAGGGCAATTGAGTGTGAAAAGAGTGATAAGGGTAGGGTATAATGGCGTGGGAGAATTGTTGCGTATGGCCAAAAACCAAGATTAATAGAAACCCTCAATATGTTGGCCAAAATCCAAAGTTAGGAGAAGCTCCGAGATTATGGTTACCTGCCCGATGAGAAGCTAGCTTTGATACCAATGTAATATTTTATCTAGATATTCTCAAATAATTCGGAAAAACCTATCATTTGTGAAATAACCCATATATTGAATAATTGATAAATATTTTGATGATTTACATTTATAATGAAAGCCTTATTTATATGCCTTCTTGGTGACTATTCACCAAGGGATGTGTTTCTTAATTGAATTTTAATTTATTAATTGTTTATATTTATTTAATTATTGTTATTATTTATGTTTGTTACACTTGACGGTCCTTTGCTTCAAATTTTGAATTTGAAACACAAATGGAAACATTATCATATACAAAAGGTTTAGGTAGGATGCATTAACCTTCCCTTTCAAATGGCGGCTAATATTGCACTGGATCTGAGTATGGCAGAATATGCGAGAATTCATATGCCTTTGAGGCATGGTTTGCAACAACTTTCGCTATCAACTTCCCAGGTGAGATATATGAGATATCCACGAAGTCAGGACCAAATACAACTCACTTTGGTGAGCCTGTATGAGTCATGTGGTATACAGACAACAAATTTAATGTCAAGGAGGGAACACACATAAATTTTTTGAATACTCATTAGAGAGAATTTGAGGTAAAAAATGGGCCTCCTAAGAGATGTATTACAAAAATATAAGATATATTAAAATATTATGAGTTAGGGGTTTTATGGGGTAGGTATATATGACAACTCACCTCCTACACTACTTTTTATGCACAATATAAATAACCATGGTTGAGTTACTTTTCTAAATTGACTATAAATAAAATTAATAAAATAACTCTAGAATGATGTGACTAAGATTCATTGTAAATTCCCAAAAATTTATTGTCCTTTAACATTTATTTGTCTTGAACTTGTAAATAAAATTAAACAAAAATGAATTTAATTTATATGCATAACTAACATATTTTTTTCATATAAATACCATTCATGAATTTAATTTATTTTAAAAGTACAAGATTATATATATGTATATTAGTTTGACATTATGATATTAAATACAATTGAGTGAATATATAATTTAAAATTAAAAAACATGAAAATGACAATATTTATAAAAAAATGTGAAAAGACATTTTTATGAATTATGAGTACTTTACTTGAAAATGACAATAATATTATTTTATGAGAAAGTGAATTGTGAGTACTTTACTTGAAAATAACAATAATATTATTTTATGAGAAAGTGTGAAATGACTTTTATTGTGAGTACTTCACTTTATGACTTAAAAGTACTTGTACCACTACCTTGGTTAACTATAGATTTTCATCCACCATAGAAAATGTGACAAATAAACATTCTTAACTCATGCAATGCCACCTTAACCATGGGGGATGATGGCATCTACTAGAATGTAATTGGTTGATTTTTATAGTACATTTTGGTCCTTTTGAGGCCCATTTTTTACCTCAAACTCTCTCTAATGCCATGTTCTAATTTGATTGAACCCTTCCCTTCAGCTTAGATTTGAGTGCCATCTCCCATGTGAATACTTGGACCATTTGTAAGTTGTAATGAAGATAATGTTTCTTTGGATGAAACCATGTGATTGGAGGCTTCTGAATCAATGAGGAAGGCATGATATTTTGAAAATCTATCCTTCAGTGCTTGGAATCTCTTATGATATTCGGTCTTGTCTCCAGAATGAGCCTTCCTTGCACCTTCAGGGAGGGAAATATTGTGTTTCTCAAGGGGTTTTGACATCTGATCTATTGTATTCTTCATACAACTTTTCTCTGTATCGTTTCCTTTCTTACATTAGGATCACTTACCCTTATCAAACATCTGATGTTTGTCCTTCTTATATCCCGAGGCTTCATTTGCTGGATCAAAATATTCCTTAGTTTCAAATTTACTGTTCCTTTTTTACTTTCCTTTATGCTTCCTCCTTGCTTGCACATTCTTTATCTCCATGACCGAGAGAGCTTGATTTATGGAGACTTCGAGGGATCCCATCTGTATCATCTTTTCTTCTTTCTGAATAAGAGATTACGTGAAGGAATCAAGGGTTGGAATTCACCAATGAGGAGTTGTTAGTATCCCAAAGTGAATTGTGGATACGAACACTAATAATTATGGGCCAAGTTTTCTCAAAATTGAGAGCGCCAATTGCTCACGCTTCTTATCAATCCCGCACTGTTTGCATTGAATGACATGAGATTTGAATTATGAGAAAAATTGTTGTATAGTTTCCAAGTTGCTGGGATGTAGTGCTATAAACTTACTCTCCAGAATATGACCCCTGAGCTCGTCCTCATTTCAAAACAAGGATTTGATTTTATCCCATACTTATTTTGGAGTTCTCAGTCCATTAAGATGGAAGAGTAGTTCCCTGGAGATGTGGATGCACATGAAGCCAAACGATTCATCCAGGCTTGTTCAGATGCTTTGACTTTTCAAGAGGTTGATGGGGTTCAACCTCTCTTCCCATAGTAACACTGTACAAACCCTTAGTGCGCAAGGAAATTTTCATATCATCCCTCCAATCAAGATAGTTGAAGGGTGTGAGAATTTTGGGTGTCAAAGTTGTTGAATTCTCCATTTTACAGCTTCAAGAACCTTCCAAAAATATTTGAATGTACCTGTAAAAACACTACAAAACACTTCAATTCACAATCAAACCAATTCAAACACTCTCCACTTCGACTTGTGCACTTTATCTAGGTGCATTACACTTGGATAGAATTCTCTAGACATAATCTAGAGGGAACAAGGCAAGAGTACCAGGAATTATGTGGAACCCAATTGCTTCTGGTGCATTAATGGAAGTTTTTGAGGTTTTAAGATGGCATGAACACTTGATTTGATACCATGTTTAATTTAATGAAGCATAGGATCTTCATGCCTGCATGAATTAACTTTGAAAAGAAGATTGCAGAAGAGATGAAGAATATAGTAAACATTGATAAATTATTCAAAGAAAAATTGCACACACATGGAGACAAAATTGGAAGAATATCATTACATCCATTAATTAGTGAATTGTATGCAATACAATGGTGTTACAAATAGGATAATTCAAATGCCTTAGATATGATTCGAATCTACAAACCTGGACTAACTTTGGATCTAACTTGGTGTGGAAAAATCATCACTAGATCTCATTAATGCAACTTTGGATAATTGAATTAGATCAATATTTGGTGCAAACACATATTTACCACCTGCGAATCAGAGTCACACAACGAAACACACAAGGGAATATGCCAAGGATTATGGCTTCTATTATATTGAAATCAAATTACATGAACATTTACAACCAGGGTGAAGTCCTTGTTCTTAGACACATAACCACTTAACGAATATCACCTCAAAGGCTGTTACAATAGTATTTTATCTTTTCGGGATCTAGAGGCCCATTTTAACTATCTCTACCTCTATTTATACACTTGTCCACCGCCATGATTTCCTGCTCTGAAAGATTCTAGAAGACAATAACTTCCATCAGAATTATCTATGGCGCGCAGTGCCATTTGGAAATTTCACCTACCTCCATTACTGCTCCAACTACCTCACTTACCTTTGAGGTGTTTTTCTCTTCCCATCAGTTAGCTATCAACCGGTTCTTGCCAGTTCTCATCAGTCGCATACTACGATGCTCCTATGTGCCCTTACCTTTCAATCCATTGACATTTCGTTTGACCAGAATGTACTCTATCTGTAGGCTCATAACTTGCAACCTACTGTGTCTACTATTTTATGGTCAACTCTTCACTATGTTCCTTATCGTCGACCCTCCTCTGTGACCTCAACCTCATCACCTACCTTTGACCATCTCCACACTAGCCTTCTTCCCACTTTTGTCTGTCGAGATTCCCCTCGACCGGAATACACTTTGCTCTGTTGGCTCGCAACAAGCCATTTTCTCTGACTGTAACTCAGTAATATTCACTGAATTTCCTTGACCACTTCATCATGGTCGATTTTCTCTGTCAGTCTCACCCTCGACTAGCTTCTATCTTTCGCCATGAATTGTCAGCCCCATTTCAAACATTGTTAGGATGTTTATCTTCACTTGTCGACGTTCCACCAACTTTTCTACTCCTCTGACTAGTTCGACTTTTGACACAACTTGGTTTTCTAACCCAAGTCCACTTCTGGTGCTCTCAACCATCTGGGCTTCAAATTCCCCTTATCTTCACACAAAAGGTCTTCGACTCTTCTCTCACGACCACAAGAATGTATCTTTATCCTGCCTAGTCTCGAATTGACTAGTTTCCCTTGTCGACCACCTCCGTCAACTAATCAGTTCTTCTGACTGATCCTTTTCAATTATGACTTCTAAATCACAACTGCTCACCACTACTTATGGTCTCTGACTCGACTAGTTCCTGTCGACCGTCTACATCAACTATGCTACTTGACCTGAATGTATGGGAACACATAGTGTCCTTTCCCTTTCCTGGAAGATCATCAGCCTCCTCTTAGTTGGCTTCTGATCACTTATCCTCGTCAGTAGTATTGGGTATAATTACCTCGCATCATACTCCCCAAGTAATAAAAAATATTGTCCTCAAGCTGAGGATTATTCTCTTGCAAGATCTCAAAACTTTCATTTATTTCGGTGGTGGTGCCAAAACTTATACCACGTAATTAGTGGCTTATTCGTTCCTTCCACTTTGGTCATTTATCTTTCGATTCATTTTGGTTCTTTTAGTCGGACAACTCTGATTTTTTCCACATTCCTCGATGTAGTTAACTATCAAAAATCGAATACTTGGTCTTAGACTAGTCCATCTGTTAATGATAACTGTCAAATTTTCATTGACCTGATCCATCCTTTGTCGAATCCTTTGAAACTCGGCAGTATTCCTTTCTCACATCAACTCTTGTGAAGCACATTGCTCCTCCTCCATAGTCGTTCTCATCGACCGTCTTCTTCTTTGGGAACCTTGAACTAGTTCCACTACTTCATATGGATTTCCTTATGCTACCCATCTATCTCCACTCTCTTCTCGTCAGATTCTCTCCCAACTTCCCTAGAACTCATTGTTCCTACTCGACCTCTTTTGTCGACTTCACCATCCACGATGGCTCTGCCGCCAGACCCAAACTCAATAACATGTCAGTCTATTACATATTTCCTTCCCTTAACAACTATGTCAGTGTTCTTCCAACTTCATTCACATGCTCCTCATTTTTTCTACCCATTTCTTCCATCGATCTCACCTTGACGGCTTGCATACTGGATGCAAGTTTCTCCTCAGTCTTTGACATATTTACTGTTTCCAACGTGGATTTTCCTTCCATCACAAGTCTATCCTTGACTTGTCTCTCCTCTCCCATCTTCAACCTCGAACATCGATTCTGGTTTGCATCATCGGCTGTCTCAGTAGTCCTTGTGGATTCCTTACCATCTTCCTCTGCACCCCTTTGCAAGTGCTCTTTCGAATTGTCGATTGAACTCTCTACCTCTACCAGGAATTCATGCATTTTCTCTTCTACTCTCCATTCTTCATTACCTTCAACAACTTGGTGATACTCTTCACTCTTCTCTTCCTTAGTCTTGTATGTATTCCTATCGACAACTCTGTCGCTAGTTTCCTCTTCCATTTTAGGTTTCCTTTTGTGAATATCATCGCTTTCCTTCACTTCATTGTTCATCACCTTGACTGATCTCATTGTCTCATCATATTTGTGGCTGCCTAAAATTTTCTTCTGCCTTTTATCGACAATCTCCTTAGACAACTGCTTGGCCACATTGTCGGCATTTGGCGCTTTCTCTCCTATTCTGTTGATCTTGCCCTCGACTAACTTCATCCTTCCGTCAGCAGTCCTTTTGCTGGACTACTTGTATGCCTTGTGCCTTGTCAGTTCTATACTCATCCAACATCTCTACGGCTCTGTCGACCCTAGCCTTAGATGATTTCTATTCCATTATATTGGTGACGCTTTCAACTTACTATTTCTAGGAGTTTCAGACCGACTCTCCTTCCATCGTTGGTCACCATAACGCAACCACTTATGCAGTTTCCTTCTACTTAGGCTGGGTCCTCTCTCAGGAATCCTCCAACATTGCTCCTTCCTTCGCAAAACATCTGTCGAATTCCTCTTCATGTGCAGAATCTCCTTCACACTCTTGGCTTGTTCTTATAGGATTATCATATCAAGCATTTTCTCGATCCATTACCATATCTCGTTGGTCTCCTAGAATGTGGGGATTATCTTCCCTGATATCAGGGTCTTCATCAGCTTATCTCGACCTGTCGGCCTCTCCATCCCTTGATCCATCTCCCAAGCTCCTATATTTAGCACTATTAACCTTAGTATGTTGTATATGTTCTTCAAGTTCATATCCTCTCTTAACCTTGACATTACAACAACTGTATGTTGTGTATTCTTCTTCTAGACTCCTCGATTAAGTCCCACTTTCCTTTCTTCAATAGTTCTCCCCAGCTTCTCTACTAGAATTGCTTCCTTCTTTCCTGACTTAAATTGGGTTTTTCTCCTCTCTAGTAGGTATCCCAATAAATGGTCCATCACTAGAGATACCCAAATATTACAATCTCAAGCTTGAACCTCATCTAACTCTACTCAACATATCCGTCATAATCGCCCATTCTTCACTTTGACCATCTGCAACTCTACCCACAATTGTAGCTATGGAGCTACAACTCTCCTCTACACTCTTAGGATTCTCTCCTCTACAATACTAGCTATGGACAACTCTACACCACCTCCTATGGGAGATATCCTTCTCTCACTGCTCTACCCAACCACAAGTGGATTTGTTTTTCCTTATAATTGCATATGGTTCCTCTTCCAATCATAGCTAGAATTATTATTTTGTCCAATCGCAATTGAACCTTCAACTTCACTTGATGACTCTCCCCAACCGCAGTTGGAGTTTCATTCTCCTTCCTATCGCAACTAGATTCTTCATGCATGATGCTCCTGCTATGATACCAACTGATGCAAACACATATTTACGGCCTGCAAATTAGAGTCACACAATGAAACACATAAGGAAATACACCAAGGATTATGGCTTCTATTATATTGAAATCAGATTACATGAACATTTACAGCTAGGGTGAAGTACCTATTCTCAGGCACACAACCACTAAATAATATCATTTCAAAGGTTGTTACAGTATTCTTTTCTCTTTTTGGGATCTAGAGGCCCATTTTCACTATATTTACCTCTATTTATACACTTTTCCACCGCCATGCTTTTCCTCTTTGAAAGATTCTAGAAGCCTTTATCTTCCTCCATAATTCTCTATGGCACGCATTGCAATCTGGAAGCTTCACCTACCACCAGCTTCACGTACCACCATTACTGCTCCAACTAGCCCACCTACCTCTGTGGCGTTTTTGGTTCCCATCGGTCGGCTCTCAACTGGTACTTGTTGGTTTTCGTTAGTTTCCTTTTGCGATGCTCCTCTATGCCCTTTCCTTTCCGTTCGTCGAATTTGATTAGAATGTACTTTGTTTGTTTGCTCATAACTCACCAACTACAGTGCCGACTATTTTATGGTTGACTCTTCACTATGTCACTTATCATTTGAACCCCCTCTTTGACCTCAACCTCATCATTACTTCTACGAACTCCACACTAGCATTCTTCCCACTTTCGTTTGTCATGATTCTCCTCGACCAGACTACACTTTGCTCCATTGGCTCACAACAAGGCCTCTGCTCTGACTATAACTCAGTTGTCTTCAATGGATTCCCTTGAGCACTTCACCATGGTTGGTATTTTCTTTGTCAGTCTCATCACGGGCTTCCTAGTATTTCGGTTATCTTCTACCTTTGGCCATGTCTTTTTGGCCCCCTTTTGATCGGTACTCGGTCATTCATTTTCACTTCTCGGTGTTCCACTGACTAGTCTAGTCCTCTAACTAGTTTCACTTCTGACACGACTTGGTTTTCTTACCCAAATATGATTCTAGTCCTCTCGACCATCTAAGTTTCTACTGTCCTTTTCCTTCACACAAAAGGTCTTTGACTCTTCTCTCGGGACCGCACCTGCTCATATTTATCCTGCCTGTACCAACTCGACCAGTTTCCCTTGTCAACCACCTCTTTCGAATACTCAGTTCCTCCAATTGATCCTTGTCAAATGCAACTTCTCGACCATAGCCGCTTGCCACCACTTCTGGTCTCTGACTTGACTAGTTCCTATCGACCATCTATGCTGAATGTTCTACTCGACTCGACCATATGGTCTCAAAAAATACCTTTTCCCTTTCTTGGAAGGTCACGATCCTCCTCCCAGTTGGCTAACCTATCCTCATCGGTCAATCTTGGGTATGATGCTCTTGCATGAATTTTCCTCAAGGAGATCACAATTCCAAATATTGCGCAAGGAAACCATTCCAAAATTCTAAGGAACTTTGGAGAGAACAAGACAACACCAAATTTGTAAAGGGATTTCTTTCAGTCAAATATGGTAGTAAGGTTGTAAGAAATTATTCTTTTAATAGCATTTTGAAGCCATTAAACTAAAAGTTTGACAAATCTATTCCACTTCTAGTCTCAAATAGACCATGGGATTCACTTTCAATTGACTTTCTTTTAAGTTTACAAATGATTAGTAAGGAAATAACAATCTAATAATAGTTGTGGATAGATTTAACATACTGGATAGGATGATTCCTTATAAGAAGACAATTTTAACATATCAGGTTGTGTAGTTGTTCTTTGAAGAGTTATGGGTGCACTTTGATTTATCATCATCAATCATATCTAACTCTAAAGCTGGAATTCATAGTTATGGCAAGAAACATAGGTATTTATAGACCACTGATTTGAATATGAGTATTACTTTCCATCCTCAAAAAATGGTAAGACATAGTAAATTACACCACAATTCAGTTGTTGTATATTTTTAATCATGGACATCCAAAGACATTATATACCAACATCACACATGTGTAACATAGTAGTTTTCTAGTCTGTAATGCAAGGATGACTTCATTATGGGAAGCATGGCTTGGATTTGTATCAAATAATCCATTTGCTATTTTGGGATATATGGTGAAGGTGATGATGAAAAATGAGTCCATTGTACATGGGCAAGCCATAGTATTCATTAACCACACCTAAAATATTAATAATATAGTTTGAGAAGCTTTTAGAAAGAGTTAGTAGAAGCACAAGGATAGACATGGTAAACATTGTGTAGATGATCATTATCACATGGGAAACATAGTTTGGGTTTACCATTAGAAAGAGTGTTCTAAGGAGAAATAAAAAGATCAAGCTACTTAGGCATGACCCTTACATCATTATTGAGCAAATGGAGAGATGACATTTCAATTAGACTTGTAAGATTTCATGGGCATTCATCTAGCCTTGAACACATATTAGTAGAAATTTTCAGACATCAATGTTGGGCAATAATGCCAAAAAGTCTATTGAATTGATTCTTTAAGATATTGTCTCTGAAGTTGTCATAAAGTTAAAAAGGAGATTTATTTCTATGATACAAGGAGTGAGCAACAGGAAAGGAAGCTTAAATCTCTACCAAATAAACAAAAAAAAATATTCAAGTTAGAAAGTGGCACACCTTGGATCATATTTAAGCTAATTTTGTTCAACTATTAGAACAATCATTAGAGGCCGATAACTCTCAAGCGGGAAGGTTTTATCATAACTAGGACATCCATGAATAGAGTCATGCTAATGAGAGGCTCATTTCATAACTTATCTAAGTAAGCATGCACTTGTGTATTTTTCATAACAAGTGCAAAATCACATAGAAATCATTAGCACATGATTCCCATTTGGCATTTTGTTACAAATGTGATGATATCCCAATTGTATAGTTTTGACATTGTGATCCACTCACATATTTCCAAACTTTGGTGAGTTTTATAGATAGCCATTCTACCTCAGTCCATGCACCCCGTTACTGGTTGAAATGGTAGGCCTAGCCACTGGTAAGAATATGTGGGGAAAGTGACCACTATCACCTTAGTCACTTGTCCCCAACTACTTCAGAATTCGAAACGTCTTAGGGGAGAGCCCTATTCCGATCCTGTAAAGACACTAAGACACAAAATATATCTTGTCTCGAGGAGTGTTAGTGATTAGTTCTTAATGGAGTCTAAAAGGTAGGTAAAGGGGTTATATGTTTTGTATAGTTTTATGGCAGAGATATATCCTCCCAAATGTTATACTTGTTCTACAATGTAACTAACAAAACATAAGTGCAATTATTGATCAAGTATAAGGCATTTATCATAGCCTAAAAACAAGGGTGCATGCAACAAACTTTAATCACTAAATTAGAGAATTAGTGCATCATGTATGTATCGGTCACTTACTCAGGTACTTAGACAATATATCAATGTGTATCTATATTCATGGAAACATCCAATATAAGCAGTAGAGTAATCAATATAAGGTCTGAAATTGCAAAGGTATAGTATATACCAACAATAAGTGTTTAGTATAGCAACATTATAATGTCAGTGTATAATGAAAGCATATCGTACTTAGATATGAAAATAGGTGGTCACTCCTCTAAGATGCAATCATAGATAGTTATCATAATATTTTGGAACAACTGCATGTATTAGATATTATGACAACAGTATCATGGCAAATATAGGCCAATGAATTATGTAAACAAGTTGCTTATATCTTAAAAACAGACTATGGAAGCAACATTCATCATCATATTACAATAAATGGTCAATGTTTATCCGTATTGAAATTAACTTTTATGCATGCATACATCAGTATAATGAATGCCTATCAGTTAGTGTTTATATCATCATTGAGGTATTAGTTGTTAGTAGTATCTCTGAGTATCAACTTTGATCACTAACATAACAACAATAGAAAGAATAAGTAAACACTATAGTGCATGCGACAAGGCATTAACCCAAATGATTGCAACCATGTAACATAATGTAGGTGTAATTTATGAGCAAACTGTGTTGTAGATTGTGTGTGTGGGAAACCTCTTTACTAACCATTCTTCCTGTCACTTTGTAGGTCCCATAACAACCAAGTATGGGAGGGATGCCACTGTAAAGGGAAACCCTTAGGTTCTCACTAAAAAAAGGAGCAGATCTGAGAGGGGAATAATGGGTAGGGATGCTACAACAACATGCCTGCAAAGTAGCAATCCTAGGTCTTTGAACAGACCCAAGGGTGAACAAAAGGAATAAGAGGAGGGTCTAAGGGTTACAAAGGGTAGTTGCTGTGTAGGGAAGGTTATAGGAAAGTGGGTCGAGGGAAGGAGGAGGCCTTGATGAGGACGTTGAGGGTGAAATGAGGTGACTATTAAGATAGTGAGGTAGTGGAGCGTTAGGGAGAGAGGGAAGTGAGGGGTAGTTTTAGGCCTTAAGAGAGGGAAATGAGCAAGAGGGAGGAAACAACGAAGGTAAGATGATTAAATCCTAGGAATTTAGGGACCAACGAGGAGGAGGAGCAGGTTTGGCTGCTAGGTGAGGCAAAAAAGGTAGCTCTAGGGTTTTAGAGCAAGATTAGGATTGTTTTAGGGCAGTTTTTGAGATTTTTGCAATTTTTGTATTTTTAGGGTTCCCTATAATTCTGTCTTATAGTTTTTAGGGCTTTAGAGGCTAGGCTAATTTTGTTTTTTGGTTCAATTTTTAGGGTTTTAACCATAAAATTGCAGACCTAAAATTACCCTAATATACCATGTAAAATGCAATCTATCTAATCCTTCTGACCAGGTTTGGGTGAATAGAATAAGAGAGAAACCAAGGGAAAGCCTACCCTAGCACAAGCCCTACTCAACCTAAGGGTTCTAGGGAGAATGGATAACCTAGTGAGGAAGGGTTCCTAGGTCAAGCACTTAGCCTAGAAAAACTAAGGAGAAACCTTAGGGAACCCCCACAAGGAGACGTGCCTCAACTTTCTAAGGTGACAAGAATGAAGGTAATGACCTATCCTATGAAAAAGTGCAGCACTAAGGATATCACTGAGACTCTTAACGTGCACATCCACCAACATTAAAACAAAAAGGTGAGAATCCTGACCTCTTTGTGCTCATGTTCATCCAACAAATCAAAACATCACCAAGCAAAGAAATTCACCAAAGAATTACCAGAAAAAGATTGCATTAACCCAAAAAATACTTACGCAAGAGGAGTGCATCCATCCAAAGAGCCCTAGCAAGGGTAAAACAAATGCATAATGTATTATCCCATAAGTTCTGTCTTAAAATGAAAGTGAGGAGATCTATTTATATGATCTCACATTCACTTTTTACAAAATATCCAGGCCTACATGCCTTAAAACATGTCAATTTGAAATTATACAATGTCAATTGAAAATTAAAAGAAAATAATAATAAAATATGGCCCGAGGTAGGCTCAAGGTAGGCTATCTGGGGTATTTATATCGCCAGGTGCCAAAACACACTCAAATAAGAGAATCACTTCGAACAAAAGGTTGGAGTGAGTTGGAGGGAGGGTGTTATACCCTATCTAACCCCTAGAATGCTGTAAAATCCCTCAACGCCCTCCTCAAAGCATGAAAATAGCTTGACATGGAGGATGTCTTCTTATGAGGAGATAAGGCCAGGGAGATAAAGAATCGACTGTCGGAAGATCCAGGAGGGTTTCCTAAGTGATTGTGAAGGGAGACGAATGTCTCATAGCTAAAGCAAAGTCCATCAAAGCACATAAAAAATATATGGAGCCATGTGATCCAATGGCCAACCCTTAGGGGCCTTGGACACCAACCCCAAGGTAAAAAACCCCAATGAAGGAAATTCAGCAGTGCCATTAAGCCATATTACCCCTAAAGGATGACCAAAGGGCCCAACCATGACCACCATTTCTCGATAATTCCCCTCCTAGTCGAAAAAATTGGTCCTCTCTCCCTGGGGTACACATGAAGGTGCGTTGGGTATAGGTGCAACATAACACACCCCTATCATAAACACATGATTCTAACTCATGCATGTGTATTATTAAAAATGAGAGCTTGGTAGGGAATCATGTGCACTCCTCTCATAAACATATAATTCTAACTCAATGCATGTGTGTTTTGAAAAGGAGATCTTGTTAGGGAATCATGGTATTGTCCTTTCTTTTTTCCTTCCAAAATTAGGGTATGAAAAAACAATGAATGAATCACTTTCTATTCCATTAGATGATTATTTATATCCTACCCTATGATTTTTAATGGCTTTTTGATTGCAAATTGATTGTAAATGGTTAGTAGTCGATTGAATATGTTCCTTGTAGAAAAACCTAATCTTTAATTCCCATGAAAGTCCTGTAATGGATTCCTTATTTTCTCTATTTCGAATTAAGCTTGAGTTGTTTGTGAAATCCTGGTTGGGTAATCCTGTCTTGCCAAATAAATGTTGTGTTATGTTTACATATATATGTCATTATTCAAACTACATCTGATTCAACACAACTCTACTTCTTCGAACTTCAAACCCTTTTTTTCCTCATGGTCATGTATATGCACTTTGTAAGTAGTGTGCTGTAATCCCTAGTTTATAAAAATTATTTGTGCAAATCAAGTGGAGCATTTGCTCTATATTTTTTTAAGCAACAATAAATTTCATATTAACAGAGTTTAAAAAACATAGTACAAAGTACCAAGAACATGCTACAGGGGCCCGAGACTATTTGGCCACCCGCTGAGTCTTTCAAAAAAGTTGTAGTTTAAAAAAATAACAGACCACCCTTCCTAGAGCTATACACCTGGCTGACATATTACATAAAAGGTCACTATGACTGTGAATTGACATGAAAAAAATGGTATATCAGAGAGATCTAGGAAAATTGAGAGCCACAGAGAGAACTAGGGATGACAGTGGAGGGGTTAGGAGGTAGCTTCCCCATCTATTGCTTCCAGGTCTTCCTCTAGAATGGGACAAGGTCCATATTCATCATCACGTGCTGGGTGTGGTTGGCTGGCTGGATGTAGCTCTAGTAAAGGTTGTGTTGAAATGACATTATTGGGGACCTCATAGACATGTTTCGCATATTTGAAGCTACTTGTCACTGACATCATTAGCTGGGTGTTTTACTGATGCTCCTGCATGGGGGAATTTGGCCTTTATTCTTCTGTAGACATCTCCCCACCTGTGCCATGGTGTTCCACATTTATACCCCTGACCATCACTTCGTCATTGTGGGCAATGGTATAGTGCTGCCAACTTAATTTTGCTTCCAGGTTATTTAAATGCTCGTCAGTCTGGTTGAGGCAGGTCCTTATGATCTGCACCATATCTCTTGCTCCATGCCATTTATTTGTCAAATATTCTATAAGAATCCCCATCATGTTCTCGATCATCCAATAGTGGTTGAATTTTCCACCATTTCTCCTTGAATCTAGATGCTCAGAGACGACACGAGAATCCTAGTCATCAATCATGAACCTTACCGAAATTTAGACCTAAGACGCGTAACCATCCATTGTACCCAGGTTAACCTTCCACCTGGATTTTCCTTGACCAGAGTTGCCTCTCCTTGGAGTGCCTCGTTGTCATGGCATTTTCGCTCGTTGTTCACCTTCCCGGTTGATAGAGGAGAATACTAACAACACTAGGGAGATGATCAGGCTAAAAATATTGAGGTCAAGGGGCTCCATATTGCTTCTGGTTGGCTTCATTAAGCCCTAAGCCAAGATGTGTAAGTGATAACTTTGCATTGAATATGTCTTGGGATTGAAGACTCTTCATCTCTGTGACTGTAGCAGTGATTAGAAATCCCAACTACCCATGGGGTTGGCTAGCCGCTCGCCACCCTGGGCATTTAATTATTGCATTCCTCCCTCTGCTTTGATCCTGGCGCCATTGCCATGTTTCCATTGTGAAAGGTGGCCCATGTGATTAGAGTACGTGTCATTCGCATCCGGGGACTTTTTCTCTATATTCATTGCTTTTCCGGTAAGCCAATTTTGGCCAACAATTTAGAAGGAATTTGGAAATCTATGCAAATATTTCTCATTTGAGCAAAAGAAGTCATCCACATTACAATATAGTGTAGTTTTTTGAAAGAAACATGATTGCAAAGAGGGTTTTAATTCTTGTTGCTATGTTGGGAACATATATGTTAATTAGATATGGAATAATGACACCTGCTATATCAGGCGAGTTTAGTGCACATGATGATCCTTTTTCTATTATCAGTCAAATGAGTTCATCAATAAATATATACAATTTTCTAAATTTTCTCTTATGTTTTTATAATGTGCCATGTCTTCTTTGTGGTGTGCAACGCTATCAACAATGGTTGGTTTAAGAAATTATTGTCCATGTTGAAATGAACCTAACTAGAATACAATTAGCATAAGTGATTAAGTCTATGAAGAGTTGCTCATCGAAATGGGCTAGTTACCACAAATAAGGTTGTTGCTTTGCCAAATTTTCTGCAGAGGAAGCTCTAAAAGCCAAGTGGATCTATCTCTTTGGATCATGTCCTTGTTGAACGAGTTGTACAAGATGCTAAAAGTTCCATACATGAAAGTATATGCTAACTTATTAAGCTCCTTTAAATAACAACAACAACATGGTTTCTATAGATTTACATTTATTTATGAATAACTTAAAAAGTTTGGAACTTTGGACAATATATGACTTGTGGCTTTATGCTATTTAACAATAATGACTTTTATGTTTAGAAATCATTATTAAACAAATTTTCTTATGTCACTTGATATTTGTCAATAATTTTAAAGCTTATAAGTTTTTTCCAATGCTGCATACCAACTTTGTTATCTTTGCAGGCTTTAATGTGAAATCAAAATCAGAATCTTATGAAAATGGGTCGACGAGATAAATAATTTCTTGTACATTTTCTAACTACACTTATTTTTTTAGTGTGAACTTTGAATCTTATATTTAAGGGTTCTATCTCAATGGAAGAGCAACTTCCTTACAGGTAGGAGGTTGGCGGTTTGATTCCTCTGTGCCTTATCTACAGAAATCAATGACTAATTAAATTACCAATTAACAACAATTAATGACTATATAAATGACTAGTTGACAATAATCAATGACTAAATAAATGACCAGTTAATTGCACTTAATGATCAACTAAACGACTAGATAACCACAATCAATGACTCAATAAATGACCAGCTAACAACAATCAATGACTAAACCAATGACTAGTTAACAACAATCAATGACTAAATAAATGACCAATTAACACCAATTAATGACTAAAACAATGACTAAATATATGACCAAACTGATCAATCAATACAACAAATAAATGACTAATTTTTTTTAGCCACGTATTTAGTCGCATTATAAGTCGCTAACAATAAATGACTCTTAGTCACGTGACTAAATATAGTCTTTTATATGCAATTTTTAGTAGTTTTATTCATCATTTATTTCACTTTTTCTACGTGTGGATGGATAATATCTAATGCACCGCAAGCAAAAAATTGAACAAAATACAATCATGGTTTTTTTTTTTTTTTTTTGGAAAGTTTTAATCCTAACACGGTGCAGTGTTGTCTTTACCACCCTGGTGCTTTAAAGTAAACATATCACACCAGTGATGAAAAAACATAAAAACATTATAGTAATCTGGTGTTCTCCATTGTCTGTTTGCCCTATTTTGGCACTTTCAATGTGCTTTGGTAGTATAAACACAACGCTTTTAAAATTTTAGATCTTTCTCATTTAAAGTTTGTTTTGGTCACAATGCACATAATTTATTGTCAACACTAGTGCATTGGAATTGGATATTCATGGTGCATTTAGGATGTATAAACATAGTGAGGGGGTCTAGTGAACTCTGTTATCATTTGGTATGCGTATATTTGATTATGTTCTCATTTTGTTAAGTAAAATTTACACGCATAATTTTGACCAACTGCTTATGGTTAATGATGAATAAGAATTGAATGCTCATGTTCAACAACCAAATATGTGTCAGTAAAAGATCTTTTGTCGAGAATTTATATTAGAGAAAGTTCTGAGTAAAAAAAATAGATCAAGTGGTATAAGAGCGGGTTGAAAATTTTGCAGGTTGTGGATCTAGTGTGGAGAGTCCATGAAACAAGAATTCCCCCGATTCCGTTTTTGTAAATATTCAGTTTTTTGTCACACGATTCTTAAATTTGGAGAAAAAGGTAAGAGAATTGTATAATGAGGAAAAGGAAAGTGTTGAGTTACGAATACAATTGAAAGTATTGACGAAAGAGAAGCAAGAGATTCAAGAAGGCTCAAAGAGATGCAAGTTAAGGAGGAGTTATTAGCCAAGTATCAACAAGATGATGATTAAAAAAGTCCTTCTACAAAAGAAAATGACAGAATTTTCACTTTTTGTCCTCATTCAAAAGAAGATTTTATGGATATTTCATCTTCAACCAGACATAAGGATGATACCTTGAGGATAAAAGAGGAGTATTTGAATAGATTTGTTCCCTAATCAAAAGATGAGGTAAATAGTAATTCTGCTCATTCAACTTCTTTACCTACAAATGTTTGTTTAGGTTCGTTTGAAGAACATACTCAAGGGATTGGCACACAAGTTTTGATAAAGATGGGATTCAATGGAGGAGTTCTTGGCACTAATGGCCATGGAATTGTTCAGCTAATTCAGGTTGAATAACATCCCTGATATCAAGGATTGGGATATTAGGAGACATCGTGTAGTGAAAGCTTATCGCCATAAGAGAGGACATGTTGCGAACCATTGCTAGGATTTGCATCCAAAGTTAAAACCTAAACGATTTGAAATTCAAGAAGGAAAGTGATTTGGAAAGAATAAGCTAATCACCAAGCATCAGTTAAAAAACATCCAAAGTATGCTCCAGATGATGATTTTAATAGCATAAAAGATGTAATTTTCTATACTTTTCATGGAAGGAAGAATCATTGTATTACATAATGATGGAAATTTAAAGGTTATGGTAGAAAAATTGGCGCAATACGAAGTAAAACACAAAAAATAAATCCTTAACAGTCATGGAGAGGAATTGTATGAGATCAGACAAAGCAAGAGGAAGCAGATGCACCAAAGGTTCAAAAGGAAATTCATGATGAGGCCTCTTCATCCAAAGAAGCTGCTGTAAAAAAAACAACCCAACAGGGAGCATTCATTTGAATGGTTGGGTTAGATGTGGTTATCATTTTTGCAAAATTAAAAAATATTTTTCAAATGAATATGCTCTGCAGCAAAGGATACAAGTGATGTTTATGCCATATAGGTTGTCATTGTCTATTGGCTCTAATGAATAAAATGACATCTATAAAATAGATCTTTCAAATGAAAAGGAAACTGTGGACATGTTTACAAGAGATCAATTCTTCAAAGATCTTTCAATGACAGAGGCTAGATGTAGTTCCATTGACACTCCAGATCATGACATATTGAGAAATAGGGAGAGTAGCACAGGGGATCATAATCCAATTGATATCATCTTATGCAGTTTTTTTTCATTGACTATATGCATCTGGGGTCCATGCTTGTTATTGTCCATTGAATATACCACATCCTGGGTGTAGTGTTAAAATATGTAGGAGCATATCTACTAGGAAGAAGACCATTGTTTTAAGATTGAGGGTGCCAAGAAATAGAACACTACCAGTACAGAACTGAACACTACAACACATTTTATTATGAAATAAGGTTACATTATATAGGCTCTGTGAGCTGTTAACAAACTCCTAAGAAATAGGTTCTCAACGGATCTCAACTTACACGTATCCTAACAATCTAACATAATACTAATTTTAGAATTTCGACATTATTATTCCAACTCTTCCGCTTAACGGAGAAATGGATTCTCTACCACACCTAAATGTTTCCTACATACTTCAAAAATCATCTTTCCAAGAGGCTTGGTAAAGATTTCAGCCACATTCTCAGTAGTATTACAGTAGGTCAAGTCACTTTCCTTCTCTTGTATCTTTTCTCTTACAAAATGATGCTGAATTTCAATATGCTTGGTTCTAGCATGATAAATTGGATTGTATGCCAATTTAATAGAGCTTTGATTGTCACATTTGAGAATAGTTGGCTTCATTTGCTTGTTGCCAATGTCCTCAATAATTTTCCTTAACCAAACAGCTTCACAAGTAGTATTACATAGAGCTTTGTATTCAGCTTCTGTTGATGATAAAGAAATAGTTGGCTGTTTCTTACTGCTCCATGATATGACCCCTATACCTATGTTGAATGCATATCCTGAGGTTGGTTTCCTGTCATCAAGATTTCCATCCCAATCTGAATCAGAGTAACCTATCAACTCAACATCACAATTATCAGTATACATAATACCAAAATTAACAGTTCCTTTCAGCTATCGAAGGACTTTCTTTGCAGTTATCCAGTGGCTTTCCAGTGGTTTAGCCATGAACTGACTAAGGATGCCGACAGAGTATGCTATGTCTGGTCTGGTAGTAGTAAGGTAGTTTAAACTTTCCACCAACTGGCGATACAAAATACCATTTGCTACACTAGTTTCATCAAGACTGGATAACTTAACATTCTGATCTAAAGGTGTTGACATTGCCTTACTTTCACTCATATTAAATCTTTCTAGAATCTCCCTCGTGTCTTACTTTGAGTGACCATTGTTTTGCCGCATTCTCTCCATATTTCCAGACCCAAACAGTAATGTATTTCACCAAGATCCTTCATTTCAAATGACTGAGCTAACTGAATTTTAATATCTTCAATCAAATGAGAAGCACTGCCTGTGATAATCAAATCATCAACATATAAGGATACCAACGCAACATTCCCATTTTCATCCTTTTTGACATACAAGTTAGGATCATTTTTTCTTTTCTCAAAACCTTTTTGAGCAAAGAATGAATCAATTTTGATATACCAAGATCTAGGTGCTTGTTTTAAACCATATAAAGCTTTCTTAATCTTATAGACAAGATCCTCTTGGCCTTTCTTGATAAATATTTCAGGTTGAACCAAATAAACTTCTTCTTTTAAATCACCATTCAAAAATTCATATTTAACATCTAACTAATGAACTTTCCATTTGTGTTGTGTAGCTAATGCAATCATGAGTCTAATTGTATTTAACTTAGCTACAGGTGCAAAAGTATCTTCATAATCAACTCCTTCCTTTTGTGAATACCCTTTTGCAACTAATCTGGCCTTATATTTGTCAACACTTCCATCTGCATTAAATTTGGTTTTATACAGCCATTTACATCCTATGGGAACTTTGTTTTCAGGCAGTTTAGTTAATTCCCAAGTTTCATTCTTCATTATTGATTGATATTCTTCATTCATTGCATTATTCCAGTCCTTATGAGTTTTGGATTGTTCATAAGAAGTAGGTTCTACAACATTCATTACTTGTGCCATCAAAGTATAGTCTTTATACCTGGAGGGTACCTTAATTATTCTTGTTGACTTCCTCAGCAGTCCACCGCTATCTTCACTTTCACTTCTTCTTTTCTGAGGTGTAGGAGTGTTTGGAGTATCTACACTAATTTCACCTTGTTGTTGTACCTATTCCTTTTCCTGTTCATGTTCATCATCTATATCAATTTTCACATGAACATCATTATCATAAGGAGTATGCCAGACATCATACTTACTTACTTCTTCATCTGTAGTCTCATGAAAAATCACATCTCTGCTTACTATGAGCTTATGTGAATTAAGATCAAACAGTTTGTATGCCTTATGATCATCATAATAACCAAGAAAAGTGCACTTTACAGATTTTGCATCCAGTTTTCTTCTCTCATATTTGGGAATATGAGCAAATGCCTTTGAACCAAATATTTTTAAATGACCTACTTTAGGTTTATAACCATAAAGAACTTCAAAAGGCGTTTTTGAATCTACAATCTTAGTTGGACTTCTATTCTTTAAGTAAACAACAGTGTTAATGGCCTCTGCCCAAAAACCATTAGAGATATTTTTACCTTCTAACATGCTGCGAGCACATTCCACTAATGTCCTGTTCTTCCTTTCAGTTGCACCATTTTGTTGTGGTGTAGAAGGAACTGTGAATTGCTGAATGATCCCATTGTTTTTGCAGTAGCTTTCAAAATCTCCTGAGGAATATTCTCCACCTTGATTAGATCTGAGTATCTTGATGTATTTACCTGACTATTTTTCCATCATAGTTTTGAATTCTTTAAAATATTCAAATACATCACTCTTTTTCCTTATAAAATAAACCCAAGTAAATCTTGATTTGTCACCAACAAATATGAGAAAGTACCTCGTACCACCAAGTGATAACGTTTGCATGGGACCACAGACATTAATATGTATTAATTCAAGTATCTCTCTCTGTTTCTTCTCCGTATGCACTGTAAATTATTTCCTATGCTGCTTACCTAGTGCACAAGCTTCACATTCTATATGCTGATGTTTCAAAATAGGAATCCCTTCAACCATTAATTTCTTTTGAAGTAGCACTAAGTCATTTTGGTTAAGATGTCCATATCTGTGATGCCATATCTCTTCAGTTGTCATTGTAGTAGATGTCAATGCATGATGATTGGACTTTGTGACATCAAGCTTATACAGTGTTCCAATTCTTGTCCATGTGGCTATGATTTTGTAATGATTCTGAATATCCTTCACAAGACAATGATACTGCGTAAATTCTACTTTCATATTTTTATCAGTTATTGTGGAAACATAAATCAAATTCTTTTTGATGCCTGGAACATACAACACATCATGAATCTGTTTTTTTTGGCCATTAGGTAAATTCACACATATTTTCCATAACCCTGAATCTTATGAGATCTGTTATCTCCTAAATATATGTGTGTTTCATGTTTACTCTCATGATATTCATTAAACCACTCCTTAACACAAGACATATGGGCTGAGGCTCCTGAATCTATGAACCATGCATTTTCATCATCAGTTTCTGCAGACAATGCATCTTCAGAAATAAACAACTTTAAATTCTGAAAACTTTCATCGGTGGATGTTTCAGTTGTCACATAATTTCCATTATGTTTTCTAAACTTCTGTTTGGATTCATCAGCTTTCCTTTTATAATAGTCTTTAGCATGATGACCAGGTTTCCCACAGTAAAAACAACCATCATTTTTTTATCATGAAAATAAGTTTTTGAGTGAGTCATACCTCTGTTTCTGGGCTGAAACTTGCATGTTCTGTTTCTGTCCCATGTCTTGCCCCTGTATGGTTGTTTCCCTTTTTCCATTAATGCCACTTCTGAAGATTGAGAGTCCATCTCAAACACTTTCATCCTTTCTTCTTCTTGTAGAAGAATCCTTGTTAACTCATTAAATGTAGGTGTCATTGCTCTATCTCCTAGACTTGAAATAAAGACATGATAATCTCTAATTAAACCTTTTAATGTAATAGTTACCATGTCAGTATTTGAAACAGTATCACCAATTGCACTTAACTGATCACATAAATCCTTAATACGGGAAACATAGCTGGTGATATTCTCATTTGTAGCCATTTTTATGGACAATAAATTAGTCTTTAGAAACAGAATTCCATTGGAGTTTGTAGTTTCATACAAACCTTTCAACATGTCCCATGTCTCCTTGGAAGTTTTACAATCTCTGATGTGCAGGATTATGTTGTCTTTGACAGATAGCCGCAACGACACTTTTGCCTTAGTTTCTCGTTTCTCCCAGTCTGCAAGAGTAGCACCTGTGGGTTTGGCTTGATCTCCTTTTAATATAGTCCAGACATTCAGTGCTTCCAGCATATTTAATATCTTGATTTTCCAGTCAAGATAATTGTCCTCGTCAAGCTTAGAAGCTACGTTCAGATAATTTTCGGGAAAGGAATTGGCCATAGATGCTAAAAGATAAATTCAATAAAAATACATGTGTTTGAAAAAATACCTCTTTTCTCTGGTGATTTGATAGAAAACATAAAATGGTGGATGGCACCGATACTGAGATAGAACTGAGATAGCAAATAACAAATGCGCCCAGCAAAAACAAATTAGCACGCCTCGGTGAATTTAATTCGACTGGAGCTCACTAGCAGCTCCCTTAATTCAAGTTGACCAGCGATCTGGTTCTCTCTCCAACAACATAGGCTCCTCCAGCCTTAGGTTTCACTTAGCAATGGGATCCAGTCAAGCTGGGCCTCCTTCACACGATCTTAGGTGGTAATCAATCAACAATTATAGACAACGAATAGCGTGGGTTCACTCCTTTGCAGCGATGGTCACTCCCAACACTCCTTCAATGGAGATCAATGATGGAAGCTCACTGCTCTCACATCCCAACACTCTTTACACGGGGCTCTGATACCAAAATAGAACACTACCAGTACAGAACTGAACACTACAACACATTTTATTATGAAATAAGGTTACATTATATAGGCTCTGTGAGTTGTTAACAAACTCCTAAGAAATAGGATCTCAACTGATCTCAACTTACACGTATTTTAACAATCTAACATAATACTAATTTTAGAATTTCGACATTATTATTCCAACTCCAGGAATTCCATCTCCAATAACAAATCATGGTTCCTGGTAGGTATTGATTCATGGATTGACCCTGATCTCAGTAGCTCTACCTATAAGATCTTGTCATTCATTCAATAAAATCTGTTGTATCACATATCTTGGTTCACTTCTTTGATTTGGATGTCTTGGGTTTGATTCAACCTGTTCCCTCTCTAAATCCCTTCACTGCTTCTCATATACAACACAACACATTTTCTTATGAATTTACACATGGTGTGTGCAACCGATCCAGAGGAACTGATGATCGTATGTTCCTGTAACTACAAGAAGAGAAGCCTTGAGGGTTTCTTCTACGCCAAGGTGGAGGCTTGGGATATTAACTTAGATCTATATTGTTTTCAATTTTAAAATCTTGAGAGCTCAAGATATGAGTCACCCTTTTATTGGAGATCTGGAGATCCAGATCGTAAGTGAGAAGAATGCTCTCTTATAGCTGAACAAGACATGCATGCAACCATTATATTTGTTCCAGAAAGAGAGAGTGTGCATTCTCTTTGCCATTGTTGAGTGAATACCTACGTTTAGAGTGTTGTGAGGTTCCACTATTCTCACAATGGCACTTGAATTTAATTTTTATGGTACAAAGTTTGTTGGTGTTATCGGGCAATTGATCCATTCTCTCCCCTCCATAATGAAGCTTCTGAGGCTGGAATTAGAGGTCCTCCTACTAAGAATATTGTGCTCATGTGTGAAAGCATCCAATATCATGAAGATATTGGACGGATATCTAGAGTATAGCCAGTTCAATTAATGCCTCACATGGACAAAGCCGACGGACGAGATCAACAACCGCTAGATGATAATGGTTATGGTGTTAAGCAATGACACCATGGATTTGCTTAGTGGACTAGACCTGTTCTCCCTCGATCATGTACTTAGCTTCCATGTTAAACTATGTTGTATGGTTTAAACCCATAAAATATTCCATTTGCCAAAAATTGGACTGAAGGTCCATAAGGAAGCTTGTGTGTGCACATTGTTTGGGTTAAAAACCATAGTGCACCTTTATGGAATTGTGACTTGGAGTTTATTTTGCACATGTTGGCCTCAAGGTTGAAGTTTCCATAGAGTATTGTAAAGGCATTATGTCTAAATCATGATTGGAAACATTGTAACGAGACATGTAACCATGGTTAAGTGGGAGGCGTTATTTTTTTTCCAAATATTGTAAATTTGACCAAAGAGTATTTTCATAAATTTTTGGCAAGTGTGATGATTCAAAATTATAATAATGTATTATCAGCTACATGGCTTCGATATTCTGATTCTGAAGAACACAAGTGAAGGAGTAGGGGAATGTGCTTTGAACATTTTCTAGAAGTTGGTACAAGAAATTGCAGATTGCAGTTTATACTATTGGAGGTCTGAAAGTATTTTTTCGTGGGGAGATTTGATCCAAGAGGATCTCCATAGTTGAACAATGCAAATGGTTTTCATTATCACTAAAGGTATTCAATCGACGAAGCTCTTGCATAGATATTTCTGATGAAATTTGAATGGGGTCAAATGGAATTCGTTTGTGAAAGAGATTGCTTGTTGAAATTATAGAGAAAAAGGGGGCTATTCCCCTTTCCAACAAAACGTTCAAAAGACATGTTGAACAAGTGTTTTTACACATCAAAGTAGAAGGTTCAAAGGGTAAAAGGGGATAGAAATTAATTAATACTTAAAGGAGCATAAAATTTCTCATGTATTTTCACTTAATTTGTATAAAGGAAATTAAAATAGGGCGTGAGAATCCACCTCACCCTTATTTTCTTAGTCTTAAGGGAGTGTTGAGATATTTATGGAAATATTGAGATCTTCATAGAGAAAGTTGAGATCATTTCTCCACCTATCCCTTGATGTGTCCCCAAATCCTAATTTAGAGGATCATGAGATATATTCACCTTGATGTGTGTAATCATCTCTTATCCATGGTGGGCTATAAAATCCTCTCATGAGTAGGAGGAAAAAATAATTTTTTTTTGTAAGCTTTTTATTTGTTTTTGGAGAGAATAAGAAAGGAGGTCTTGCTTATGCCATTTCATGTGAGAGACTTAGGAGAAGGGTTCCCACGAAGGGAGAATGAGTCGCATGATGTGAGAGTTTTGTCCATGTAAAGCAAGCACATCTTTGAAGGAGAATCAATAAAAATGGTTCAGAGTTTTTACGAGCTCGAAGACGTAGCCAACCGGTCTGGCAAACTTCGTTGTCATTTGGTTGTTTTCATTTGGTATGTGTATATTTGATTATGTTCTCATTTTTTAAAGTAAAAGTTACACATAATTTTGACCAATTGCTTATGGTTAATGATGAATAAGAATTGAATTCTCATGTTTCACAAGCAAATAAGTGTCAACAACAGATCTTTTGTCAAAAATTTATATTAGAGAAATTTCTCATTAAAAATTTAAGATCATAGGTGAAGTGCACAAAAATATGGATTAGAAAGTACTTGCAAACAAAACCAAGATATTAGATTACACTCTTCCCCAAGGTAGGCATACCCATGTTCAAGTGGAAAAATAAGCATGGATGCCAAATCAAGGACACTACAGATCCATGTAAAATGAAAAATCATGTCTAGAAAAAGTTACGTGGTGGATCCATATAAAATATAGATCATAGACATGAACAAATACAAACTGTATCTATGTCTTATTGTACACCAGGATAATGTTTGATGATGAATACAATCATAAGTTGATCCTCCAATAAAGTACCTATGTCATATCAATATGTGGTATTTCTTAACTAACTTGGGAAACAACTTAAAAGGTAGATTCTACTACAACCAAAGGTATTCAATACAAATCCCCCTAATATATGAATTTGCTCCATATGAATAAATGATTTGAAGTCAAAGATGAGAGAATTTGTTTGATTATCGATCATTAATGTATACCATTAACAAATGTAGGACAACCCATGATAATGATAATGGATGTCAATATACAAAATACATTATAGTGAGTGTGAAAATATGTGATGTCATTGAACCCATGATCTAGAGAGGGAAACATGTGCCCCCCACCTTGAAATTCTGGTTAGGAAGCATATGTCTTCCACTATCAAGGTAAGAATGTGAACCCCAACTTGAAAATGGAATTCATTTGGGTCCCACATCCTCACTATATGCTTCAGTAATGGAACCTAGGATCTCATTCCAGGACTCAAGAGTTTCACTAACCCACATTTCTAAAGGGAAAGCATTGTATTTTCATCATTGGCCACCCATAAATCTTCCATTTCGTTCTCTCACTCTCTCTCCATTTCAACATCAAAACAATTTAAAGGGGTATTAGAACATATTTGGATCATTTATATTTTTTGGGGTTACTCTACACATGTCGCACCCTGTATATACACGTAGTGTGGAAATTTCACAGTCTTCCTTTATAGGAACTGCGACACTTATAGTTGTCATGGTCCTCGAAAGGGAAAACTACAAAACCATGTGTACGCATTTCACCCTAAAAACACCGCTAAAAACGCTATAAATCAGCATAAAAAACAAGAAAAATCAATCATGAAAATGAACAGGAGGAAGAAAATATTTACCTAGAGTCGACAGAATAAAAAATCGTTGCTTGATGTGTCCATAATCTCCACTTGAAAAATCAATTAGAATGGGTTTTCCACTCTTGGCAAGAAGGTAAAACACAATGGTAAAAATGAATTACTTTCATCCCTTTTTATTAACTTTGAAATATAAAATTTTATTATTTTATTTCATTTATTATTATTATTTTTTTTACCATTTTGGTCCAAAAAAAACATATTTAAATTAAGATAGTAATGGGATTTACTATCTTGGTCAAAATCCCATTACTATCTTGATTTAAATATGGTTTTTAACACCTATTGTGGAGATGCCATGTCAAACACAACAACATAGGCTATGACGGAGCTTACTTTTTACTTTTTCGTGCTTCAAGATGAAAAATATTTGTGATACATAATCGTGCTCTTTAAAAACCAAGTAAAAAGGTGTTGAGCTTATTCTTTGGTAATTCTCGTGCTCGCAAATACATGAGAATAAGTTACTTAGTATACTTTCATCATTTTTTTGGGCTTGTAAAATTGTTACGAAAAAAAATTCCATGGAGTTGTCTTTAAGCTCTTTTAAGACTCCCAAAACCTGAAAAGATCGTCGAGTGAACGTGTCTCTTTCACGCTTACAAAAGTACTTGAAAAGATGTCCAATTGGTGATAGTTTACCCCTTTTTCGGACGATTTGGACTAATTACGAGAAAAGAATACTCTAATTTGAGCATGAATGTTTTTACAGTGTATCAACATCGTGTTTGATCTTCTGGATTATCACTGTGTTAAGGTTTAAACATGATCAATGCATTTCAAGTGGACACCCCACCCATCTTCAGGAACAGGTTGAAGCTGTTGAAGATTGGGAGGTAAGAATGGAGGATAAATAGGTTAGGAAGGAAATTACCCATTAAGACATAAAAATAAAAATAAAAATAATGGTTAGATTAAATAAGAGAAGAAGTTAAATTTTTTAAAAGAAATAATAAAAATAAATTAAGAAATTAAGAAAACCAACCTAGGGTTTAGAAGTTAATAAGAGGAAGTCAAAGAATATAAAGACCGAATGAATAAAGAGAGGAAAAATAGACTTTTTTTTTCGAGGAATAGTTTAAAAATTATTATAAAAAGTTTAAGCAATTAGAAAATGTCAAATTTAAAATCTAAAAAGATTTGATCATTAATTTTTTTTTCGACATAATTTAAACATTAACCATTTTTTAATATTTTTAAAAGTTAAAACTAAAACTAAAATTAAAATATAAAAATGTTAAAATTTTCTATTTTTTTATAGAAAATTTTGAACTATTTATGAAAAAGGAATACTGTAGTCAACCATTGACTAAAACAGTTGTCACTTTTTAAGGCTTAGGGGACTAAATATACGAAAAAAAGATTTTTTTGGAGTTTTTTTTTAGAGATTTTTAGACTCTATAAACATGAGAAATCACCAAGTTTTCCTTCTTTGGACTTGTTAAAACTACACATTGAAGCACCATTTTGGGACCAAACCCCTCATTTATCAAGTTTGTAAAACATATGAGATTGGACTCATCCGAAGGATGCACTATAGCAAGCATATGTTATCCTCCTCAAACTCGTTAAAAACAAAGAGGTACTCATCAATCATGATGGTGAAAATGTGGGAAGGGAATGCATTTGAATATGTATTTATGGCAGCTTATCGTTAGCCGTGAACAAGGCACCTATTTGCATTTTATTCAAACAATTGGATAATCAGCATGTCTTCAATTTATGCAAATTCTACGAGTCATCTTACTCCTTTGGGTCATACGAAGAATACATTAGTCATTTGTTGCATTACATTTTAGTCTATGTCTTGCTGAGTTAATGAGCTACCAAGTCACTTATTGTGTCATTGAATGTTCAAGATAAGTCTTTTACTTGAGTCAACCTTGGAATTGTTAAAGCCTTCTTTCATATCATCCATCCTTGAATCTATCCTAAAGTTACTTTGTACTCAAAATCACTTCACAGAACCTTGTTCATGTTTTGTGTCGATGATGAGGCAAACATCATGGCCCTCCTTCGAGTAGTCTATTATTGTCTACTTCAACACATCATCCAATAGTTAGACTTAGAAACCAGTTAGTGCCTTGGACATGTATTCCTCAATTGCAGGTTCCCTCGCTTACAACAGTAGGATTACTTCATCATCCTCTTATTGGGATATTCCACAGAGTGTTCGGCTTCAGCTCATTAATTCACATTTGAGGGAACATACTAGGGTACCTTGGGGAATCATTTACATCAATGGTGATATCCCTCACACTTGTTAATGGTATACCTCAAAGACTGGTAATCAAGTGGTTTATACCATGTTTGACATCATAACATCTATTCACATGGATAGAATAGTACCATTCGGGTTTGGATGAAGACCTTGGGTTTCTTTTAGGCATGCACTTGTATTATCTACCTTCCCCAGGTTGCGATGGATTATTTTTTGTATGGATCATGGCATAGATCCACAATGTATGTCCTGTGCTATGCTCAAGTTTGAGTCATTATGACATAGATCTATAGTGTATTCCAATAGCTATGTCCATATATGGAGTCCTTTTGGCATGGGTCTACATTGTATTTTGGTAGCCATGACATAGACGTCTTCACATGGATCTGCAATGTATTGGTAGGAAGACATGTTATGAGTCATTGGGATACATATATCATATATTGTTGTACTACAAAGTCCTTGTTATATGTTGATGAGATTCCAACTCGTGGTCCTTTCCCTTAACCTTCATCTAACAAAGTATTTAACCTATCATTTCACTCTAGTTTCATACTTTAGGGGGGAATCTGCTACCCAAAAATTTAGTTTTAGCCATAATAATGAACCATGTACCTCTAAAATTTCGTTGATGCCTCAAGTACCTTTTCCAAAACTTTCTTGGAAGATGAGAGTCATGGAGTTTTCCCTTCAGACAACTTAATCAGTAGCCCTGTCACAACTTTCTATCTGACAACCTACGACACTCTTCATTGTCGTAGGTTACTTTCAAGAAACTTTATACATTTTCATAGGCTTCCTTTATGCATAATGAGACACCTTCAATTTCGGTAAGCTACTCTTAGACAAGGTGCAAAATTTCTGTTGCTAAGTTTCTGTGGTGGTAGGTTTTAGTTGAAGAAGTAAGAATAACATTACAACCTCTTTCAAACCCCCTGAATACATTAAAAAGAAGATAAGATCCATCAAATATCCTATTGATCATACTCAGTTTAGGGGTGTTTATTTGGTTCCTTGTTCTTGCAAGAGTAGCTACATAGGTGAGACGGGACGTTCTTTCCGCACATGGTTGAAAGAACATGGAGTCAACATTAGAAATGAACGTACCCGCACCTCATCCCTTGCGGAACATGTCGCTAAAACTAAACACAAAATTTGTCTTGAACACACAAAAGTCCTTGCAAAAGAAGACCACCATTTCAAAAGAAAATTCAGAGAAGCCTTAGAAATATTAAAACTTCCAAACAACTTGAATAGGGATGGAGGCCTAGAAGTTAGTACTAGTTGGCTCCCTTCGATTCTCAACCATAAGTATTAAACCCCTCTTTTTTTTTTTTAGTTTTGTTTAGGTGAGACTCCTAGTAAACCTAGAAAACCAAGGTTCCTAGCCTTTCTTGAGACACTTAGGCACCTTGCTACCTTTTTCCTCGTAACCCGCTTTCTTATCTTTCTTGTGTTAGAAAGATTTTTTCCACTAACTTCTAGTTCAACTAACCTAGCCTAGTTTTATTTTTTCATACATTTTAACCAACTTGTTTCTTATAAAGAGCCTTAATAGTATTTAAGGTCTCTTTATAAGTAACTTTCCTAACTTTATTTCTTAAGTAAACCTAACCACTTTTTATATTTTACATTTTACATGAAATTATTTAACAAACCTAAGTTGGATTTTTAATCTTTAAAAATAAAAAATATAAAAATAAACCTTGGTTAATATTATTATTTAATAAAATGGAAATTAATTAATTTATCACAATACTAACTTAAATTTGTAACCTATCAACCCTAATTGCAATGTTTTTCTCACACTTTGTTTAGAATAACCATTGAAATTAAATTTAGTTAACATTAAAATATAATAAATTAATCAATAGAAATTATTGAATTTAACTTTTAAATTAAAGTTCTTTATTACTAGTATTATATCCAACTAGGTTTGTTAAATTTTAAAATTTTAAAATTTTAATAATTAAAAATCAATTAAAACAGAATTATTTATTTTATTAATAGTTTATTATTTTAATTCTAATTTTTTAAATATTTTAACCCTTTTAAACTTTGAACCTTTACCTGTTACCTTATCTTAATCTCTTAAAATAAATATTTTGGCTTCCAAACCAAGAACCCTAATTGGCCTCACCTACTAGACACTTTTCTCCCAAAACTAAACATTCCTCCACTTCTCAATTATTAATACCTTGGTCCTCACACCCTCCAATCTTGACAAATTCGTCCTGATGATGATTCCTAATATGGATTCGAAACGTCGACATGGTCAACCTACTACTGTGGTTTCTCCAACTTCTTCAACTAAAACCTACCACCACATAAACTTAGCAACATAAATTACATCCCTGCACAGAAGGGATATTTGGCAGCAATTCAGTCTTTTGGAGAAACTGAGGGTCAAAATTAAGCTGAGTGTAGGAGATTTGTACTTCCTGAAACACTGCAGAGATAAGAAAATCACACCATCATTCGCCGCGATCAAGCACAGAATGCGCAATAACCAGAACAACAAAGCTTTTGAAAAATTAAGTGAAACCCTGGTTAGGAATGAGATTAAATAAACAAGAGCGATCTTGGACCACCTGTCCAAAGATGCGCTCACATTCCACTTAAAACTCACGGCTACCATATGTTCATATCTGTGGAGGATTGCAGATGCGAGTGCTGCACTCAAGGCGGATAACATAGAATGTAAATCTCTTAAAAAACAAACCCTCAAACTCGCGAAGCTTGAGTGCAGCCATTATAGTCCACCTGCGCATGATTCGTTGGGTGGTTCCATGGGCGATGTTGATGGTAAGGTGGTGAACCTTTCAACGTACACTCTCAACACCATAGAAACCATGATACTCAAGAAGGGCCTCAACTTTGTGGTGGCTCTAAAAACCATCCTCACTGAGTCCATCATTTGCAGTATCGAGGATTGCATCCAAGACTTGAGCCCCTTACACAAAGGGACGATTAGACAAGAGTGTGCAGTAGTCTTAAGGAAAGAAAAACCCTCCAAAAGCAACATAAACAGACAAGAAGAGTTAGCTCGTAAAAACCTTAGAACTAATGAAGACATAGTCATTCTTAAAGCCGACAAAGGAGGAGCAACCGTGGTTTTGAACAGAGTAGATTACAACACTAAAATGGTTGATCATCTCACCACGAGCGGGAGTTATAGGAAGTTAAGCAATAACCCTATTTCAAGAATTATTAGAGAGGTTAAGAAGGCATTAACGAACTCAAACCTTAATGATAGGTTAAAAAAACGCTTAACACCCACTAGGGAGATCACACCCAGAATTTATGGCCTTCTCAAAATACACAAAGAAGGGGTCCCTCTGAGACCTATTGTTAATACTATAGGATCCCCTACTTATGAAATTACAAAGTATTTATCAAAAATCTTAGGACCCCTAGTAGGTAACACAGAGTCCTTCATCAAAGACTCAAGTGAGTTTGTGAGACTTATCAAAGTTGAAAAAGTAGAACCCAAAGACATGTTATTAAGCTTTGATGTGGTTTCACTCTTCACCAAAATACCGTTATATGAAGTGATCCAAGTCATTAAGGAGGCCACCGACCCTCACACTGATAAGTTAGCTGAAATTTGCCTTTGGTTAACTTTCTTTAGTTTCCAAGGTGCGTTCTATGAACAAACCACGGGAGTAGCCATGGGATCCCCCCTCTCACCCATAGTGGCAAACCATTTTATGGAGAAATTCGAGAAAGAAGCTCTCGACTCCTATCCGTTGAAGCCAACAAAGTGGAAGAGGTACGTAGATGACATCAATGTGATTTGGCCGCATGGTGAGATTGAACTTGGTAAATTACTTACACTTCTTAACAGTATCTCCCCCAACATTAAGTTCACAATGGAACTGGAAGTAAACAGGAGCATTCCATTTCTTGATGTTCTCCTAACTAGAAAGGATGATGGCACTTTGGGACATAGTGTCTTTAAAAAAAATACTCATACCGAGAGCTACCTCCATGCAAACTCCCACCACCACCCTTCTCAAAAGATAGGAGTCCTTAATACCTTAGTGGTAAGAGCCTCTAGGATCTCTGATTTAGAACATCTAGAGAATGAAAAAGACCACCTTAAGAAAATTTTCATTAACATAGGTTATAAACCTAAGGATATAAACAAAACCCATAACAAGAGTCACACTAAATCGATAACCACCAAGAACGAGACCACCAACCCCGGAGATTTCTTACCATACATCCAAGGGGTAACTGATAATATTTCTAGAATCCTAGGTAAGAATAACATTACAACCTCTTTCAAACCCCTTGAAACCATTAAAAAGAAGATGAGATCCATCAAAGATCCTATTGATCATACTGAGTTTAGGGGTGTTTATTTGGTTCCTTGTTCTTGCAAGATTAGCTACATAGGTTAGACGGGACGTTCTTTCTGCACATGGTTGAAAGAACATGGAGCCGACATTAGAAATGAACGTACCTGCACCTCAGCCCTTGTGGAACATGTCGCTAAAACTAAACACCAAATTTTCCTTGAAGACACAAAAATCCTTACAAAAGAAGACCACCATTTCAAAAGAAAATTCACGGAAGCCTTATAAATATTAAAACTTCCAAACAACTTGAATAGGGATGGAGGCCTAGAAGTTAGTACTAGTTGGCTTCCTTCGATTCTCAACCATAAGTATTAAACCTCTCTCTTTTTTTTATAGTTTTGTTTAGGTGAAACTCCTAGTAAACCTAGAAAACCAAGGTTCCTAGCCTTTATTGAGACACTTAGGCACCTTGCTATCTTTGTCCTTGTAACCCGCTTTCTTATCTTTCTTGTGTTAGAAAGATTTTTTCCACTAACCTAGCCTTGTTTTATTTTTTCATACATTTTAACCAACTTGTTTCTTATAAAAAGCCTTAATAGTATTTAAGGTTTCTTTATAAATAACTTTCCTAACTTTATTTCTTAAGTAAACCTAACCACTTTTTATACTTTACATCTTACATGAAATTATTTAACAAACCTAAGTTGGATTTTTAATCTTTAAAAATAAAAAATATAAAAATAAACCTTAGTTAATATTATTATTTAATAAAATGGAAATTAATTAATTTATCACAATACTAACTTAAATTTTTAACCTATCAACCCTAATTGCAATGTTTTTCTCACACTTTGTTTAGAATAACCATTGAAATTAAATTTAGTTGACATTAAAATTTAATAAATTAGTAAATAGAAATGATTGAATTTAACTTTTAAATTAAAGTTCTGTATTAGTAGTTAATTATATCCAACTAGGTTTGTTAAAATTTAAAATTTAAAATTTTAATATTTAAAAATCAATTAAAAAAAATTATTTATTTTATTAATAGTTTATTATTTTAATTCTAATTTTTTAATATTTTAACCTTTTTAAACTTTAAACCTTTACTTTTTACCCTATCTTAATCTCTTAAAATAAATATTTTGGTTTCCAAACCAAGAACCCTAATTAGCCTCACTGACTAGACACTTTTCTCTCGAAACTAAACATTCCTCCACTTCTCAATTATTAATACCTTGGTCTTCACACTCTCCAATCTTGACAAATTTGTCCTGATGATGATAAATGATATGGATTCGAAACGTCGACATGGTCAACCTACTACTGTGGTTTCTCCGACTTCTTCAACTGAAACCTACCACCACATAAAATTAGCAACAAAAATTACATCCCTGCACAGAAGGGATATCTGGCAGCAATTCCATCTTTCGGAGAAACTGAGGGTCAAAATTAAGACGAGGGTAGGAGATTTGTACTTCCTGAAACACTGCAGAGATAAGAAACTCACACCATCATTTGTCGTGATCAAGCACATAATGCGTAATAACCGGAACAACAAATCTTTTGAAAAATTAAGTGAAACCCTGGTTAGGAATGAGATTAAAAAAACAAGAGCGATCTTGGACCACCTGTCCAGAGATGTGTTCACACTCCACTTAAAAATCACGGCTACCATATGTTCAGATCTATGGAGGATTGCAAACGTGGGCGCTGCACTCAAGACGGATAACATGGAACGTAAAGCTATTAAAAAACAAACCCTCAAACTCGTAAAGCTTGAGTGTAGCCACTACAGTCCACCTGCGCACGATTCGTTGGGTGGTTTGATGGGCGATGTTGATGGTAAGGTGGTGAACCTTTCAACGTACACTCTCAACACCGCAGAAACCGCGATACTCAAGAAGGGCCTCAACTTCACGGTGGCTCCAAAAACCATCCCCACTGAGTCCATCATTTGCAGTATCAAGGATTGCATCCAAGACTTGAGCCCCTTACACAAAGACGATTAGACAAGAGTGCGTGGTAGTCTTGAGGAAAGCAAAACCCCCCAAGAGAAACATAAACAGAGAAGAAGAGTTAGCTCTTAAAAACCTTATAACTAATGAATACATAGTCATTCTTAAAGCCAACAAAGGAGGAGCAACCGTGGTTTTGGATAGAGCATATTACAACACTAAAATGCTTGATCATCTCACCACGAGCGGGAGTTATAGGAAGTTAATTACTAACCCTATTTCGAGAATTATTAGAGACGTTAAGAAGGCATTAATGAACTCAAACCTTGATGATAGGTTAAAAAAAGGCTTAATACCCAAACACCCACTAGGGAGATCACACCCATAATTTATGGCCTTCCCAAAATACACAAAGAAGGGGTCCCTCTCAGACCTATTGTTAATACTATAGGATCCCCTACTTATGAACTTGCAAAGTATTTAGCAAAAATCTTAGGACCCCTAGTAGTTAACATAGAGTCTTTCATCAAAGACTCAAGTGAGTTTGTGAGACTTATCAAAGTTGAAAAAGTAGAACCCAAAGACATGTTATTAAGCTTTGATGTGGTTTCACTCTTCACCAAAATACCATTAGATGAAGCGATCCAAGTCATTAAGGAGGTCACCAACCCTCACACTGCTAAGTTAGATGAAATTTGCCTTAGGTCAACTTTCTTTAGTTACGAAGGTGCGTTTATGAACATACCACGGGAGTAGACATGGGATCCCCCCTCTCACCCATAGTGGCAAACCTTTTTATGGAGAAATTCAAGAAATAAGCTCTTGACTCCTATCCATGGAAGCCAACAAAGTGGAAGAGGTACATAGATGACACCAATGTGATCTGGCCGCATGGTGAGATCGAACTTGGTAAATTGCTTACACATCTTAACAGTATCTCCCCCAACATTAAGTTCACAATGGAACTGGAAGTAAACAGGAGCATTCCATTTCTTGATGTTCTCCTAACTAGAAAGGATGATGGTACTTTGGGAAAAAGACTCATACTGAGAGCTACCTCCATGCAGACTCCCACCACCACCCTTCTCAAAAGATAGGAGTCCTTAATACCTTAGCAGTAAGAGCCTCTAGGATCTCTAATTTAGAACATCTAGAGAATGAAAAAGACCACCTTAAGAAAATTTTCATTAACATAGGTTATAAACCTAAGGATATAAACAAAACCCTAAACAAAACCCATAACAAGAGTCACAATAAATCAATAACCACCAAGAATGAGACCACCAACCCCAGAGCTTTCTTGCCATACATCCAAGGGGTAATTGATAAGATTTCCAGAATCCTGGGTAAGAATAACATTACAACCTCTTTCAAACCCCTTGAAACCATTAAAAAGAAGATGAGATCCGTCAAAGATCCTATTGATCATACTCAGTTTAGGGGTGTTTATATGGTTCCTTGTTCTTGCAAGATTAGCTACATAGGTGAGATGGGACATTCTTTCTGCACACGATTGAAAGAACATGGAGCTGACATTAGAAATGAACGTACCCGCACCTTAGCCCTTGTGGAACATGTCGCTAAAGCTAAACACCAAATTTTCCTTGAAGACACAAAAATCCTTGCAAAAGAAGACCACCATTTCAAAAGAAAATTCAGAGAAGCCTTAGAAATATTAAAACTTCCAAACAACTTGAATAGGGATGGAGGCCTAGAAGTTAGTACTAGTTGGCTCCCTTGGATTCTCTACCATAAGTATTAAACCCCTCTTTTTTTTTAAAGTTTTGTTTAGGTGAGACTCCTAGTAAACCTAGAAAACCAAGGTTCCTAGCCTTTCTTGAGACATTTAGGCACCTTGCTACCTTTTTTCTCGTAACCCTCTTTCTTATCTTTCTTGTGTTGGAAAGATTTTTTCCACTAACTTCTAGTTCAACTAACCTAGCCTAGTTTTATTTTTTCATACATTTTAACCAACTTGTTTCTTATAAAGAGCCTTAATAGTATTTAAGGTCTCTTTATAAGTAAATTTTCTAACTTTATTTCTTAAGTAAACCTAACCACTTTTTATACTTTACATCTTACATGAAATTATTTAACAAACCTAAGTTGGATTTTTAATCCTTAAAAATAAAAAATATAAAAATAAACCTTCGTTAATATTATTATTTAATAAAATGGAAATTAATTAATTTATCACAATACTAACTTAAATTTTTAACTTATCAACCCTAATTGCAATGTTTTTCTCACACTTTGTTTAGAATAACCATTGAAATTAAATTTAGTTAACATTGTAATTTAATAAATTAATAAATAGAAATGATTGAATTTAGTTAACATTGTAATTTAATAAATTAATAAATAGAAATGATTGAATTTAACTTTTAAATTAAAGTTCTTTATTACTAGTTAATTATATCCAACTAGGTTTGTTAAAATTTAAAATTAAAAAAATTTAATAATTAAAAATCAATTAAAAAAGAATTATTTATTTTATTAATAGTTTAATATTTTAATTATATTTTTTTAATATTTTAAACCTTTTAAACTTTAAACCTTTACCTTTTACCTTATATTAATCTCTTAAAATAAATATTTTGGTTTCCAAACCAAGAACCCTAATTGGCCTCACCAACTAGACACTTTTCTCCTGAAACTAAACATTCCTCCACTTATCAATTATTAATACCTTGGTCCTCACACTCTCCAATCTTGACAAATTCCTCCTGATGATGATTCCTAATATGGATTTGAAACGTCGACATGGTCAACCTACTACTGTGGTTTCTTCGATTTCTTCAACTCAAAGGTGCAAAATTGTTTGTACGAACGAAAAAAAAAAGTTTGAGGAGCTTTTAGAAGAAGCCCTTGTGGATGGATATCCCCTCATATTTGGTGGATTCATCAAAATTCCTCATTTTATGGGATCTCACCCTAACATTCTCCCCTTATCTCTCAACACCCCTCTATCCCTCTTGTCCTATAAATATAGGTTCATCCCCATGGGTGAGGAGGAGAATAGATAGTATGTAGATGTTGGTGGAATTTTTCTAGAGTGTTGTTGAGGATTAGTTATCTCTTTGAAGCAAGGTGACTCTTTGAGGCATTGGATCATTATAAGGAAGATTTCAACACCAAGGCGTGGTTGTAATTCTCTCCTTCTCATTTTTTTATTAATACAACAAACATTCTCCTTTCTCACAATAATTTGCTCATAATTATTGGTGCTTTCTTCCTTGGTTGTTAGCATAGATTCTTGTTGCTTGGATTTGTCTTTTTCTCTTGGTATGATCTGATCCTGGGGGCAAGCCTGGAAATTCATCGAACCCACTCGAAACAATAGGGACCAATAGGATCGTTTTTTTGATGTTAGTGCAAGTGAACATGAGCATAATATAAGTGTGTAACATAGAATCATCCACATGAAAATGAAAAATCATTCAAGCACATTAGGGACACGATTTGATTACGGATTTCACCAGATCTCCTGGCTACGTCTCCGGGCCTACTCCAAAATAGAGTGACCAATCCATTGCAAAGATGCACAAATACATAAGATACATCACAACGGATTCACCTGCAGAGTCTTCATCATCTGTTCATTTCTACCACTGCACCATAATTGCCTCTGATGGGTCACATAAGTGCACAAGCTATAGGACTCAATCGAAGACTGCAGAAATCAAGTAAGCAAATGCCTACCTCCTTTGTCTTGAGAAGTTGCCAAAATTGGACATGAAGATATTTTCCCAATGTAGCCAATCACACTATTTCAACTGACTCTACGAGCCACGAACCTCGAGCGGATCAAAGACTTGCATAATGTTGCAAATTGCACTCTTTCAACTGACTCCACAAGCCACGAACCTCGAGCTATGCCACACGATATTCTGCAGGATAGTCCCAATAGACGACAATATGTTTGCATGACAAGTGCATCAATAAAACCAAAGTCACACTCTTACCAACAAATCCCTTCACCTTTGTCCTTCGGGATGAGAGTGTAGATGGTCGCTACTTGCCTTCAAATGCAAATTGAAATGTTGCCTCCTCGAACTGACTTTGCTTCTTTGTCTCCTATGCTGGATCACCTTCGGACATGATGGAGCCATGCTTGCTCTCTGAGTTGGAACTACAAGGTTGGAGCCTCTCCATGAGCTTCTCCAATGGAGACCCCCAATGGGGCCTCTCAGATGCTTGCTTCCTCTATGGGCGACATCTCTCCAAACTTGAGCTCCCTTCAAATGCACATGACAAGTGATTAAATAGGAGAAGTTACTCTTGGTGGCATGATACATGTGATTTTCCAAATTGGGATTAGTTACAAATTGGTTTGGCTTTTAAGAACATAAACCAAAAATACGGTTCATGCCCACATGCCCATGGGTTTTCACATTTAGTTACTTCCCCATAATGACATTTACAAAATCCAACAATAATCCATTACATAACAAAATCCCTTTTTTAAATAGCATGTTGGTTTTTCAACCATAAACCAACTTGTTACAACTTCTTTACAAATATGGCATGTTTGTTTTTGGTTACAACCATGCATTAACTTCATAACAACTCAAGGAATAAAATAAATGAGTAATATGTGAGTAATTTTTCCACTCACTTCAAATATTAATCATTTTACAATTTCTCATGAGTAAATGCATGAATGTCCTAAAACTCATTTCAAGCACAAATGCATGCATGCTAGTCATCATGCCATGTCACCATGCCACATCACCATGCCATGTTATCATGCCACATCACCATGCCATGTCAGCATGCCACATCAACATTCCACATCATCAAAATGCACTTTTTGACTACCACGTGGAAGCTTGAGGGAGTGCCACGTGGCACTTCAGCCAAAATTTTCCCTGTTGGGGCCAAACTTCAAAACGCAGTATTTTTTGCATTTGGAGTCCGTTTCTACACGCCGTTTGCACCATTGGAATCGGCTTGATGAGATCTTAGACATGGTACTGTTTTTGTTGCAATATGATGATTTTGAAAATTGGCCTTTTTAGATCCTCCCGGATCATTCCTCCCCACTGGGAAGGATTTTGGTCCCCAAAAGCTTCTTGCAGGTATGCTCATCTACTTCTTGCTTCATTGGTGCCTACACAAACTGCTTCCAATTCCTGGATTTTTGCACACTGCAAACTTTTGCTCATAACAGTCCACAACCTGCAACACTTGTTAGCCTGCTCTGATACCACTTGATCTGATCCCGGGGGTGAGCCTGGAAAGTCATCGAACCCGCTCGAAACAATCGATACTAATAGGATCATTTTTCTGACGTTAGTGCAAGTGAACATGAGTATAATATAAGTGTGTAACATAGAATCATCCACATGAAAATGAAAAATCATTCAAGCACATTAGGGACACAATTTGATTAAGGAGTTCACCAGATCTCCTGGCTACGTATCCGGGTGTACTCCAAAATAGAGTGACCATTCCATTGCAAAGATGCACAAATACATAAGATACATCACAACAGATTTACCTGTAGAGTCTTCATCATCTGTTCATCTCTACCACCGCACCATAACTGCCTCTGATGGGTCGCATAAGTGCACAAGCTATAGGACTCAATCGAAGACTGCAGAAATCAAGCAAGCAAATGCCTGCCTCCTTTGTCTCGAGAAGTTGCCAAACTTGGACATGAATATATTTTCCCAATGTAGCCAATCACACTCTTTCAACTGACTCTACGAGCCACGAACCTCAAGCGTATCAAAGACTTGCATAATGTTGCAAATCACACTCTTTCAACTGACTCCATGAGCCACGAACCTTGAGCTATGCCACATGATCTTCTGCAGGATAGTCCCAATAGACGACAATATGTTTGCATGACAAGTGCATCAATAAAACCAAAGTCACACTCTTAGCAACCAATCCCTTCACCTTTGTCCTTCGGGATGAGAGTGTAGATGGTCGCTACTTGCCTTCAAATGCAAATTGAAATGTTGCCTCCTCGAACTGACTCTGCTTCTTTGTCTCCTACGCTGGATCACCTTTGGTCATGATGGAGCCATGCTTGCTCTCTGAGCTGGAACTACAAGGTTGGAGCCTCTCCATGAGCTTCTCCAATGGAGACCCCCTAATGGGGCCTCTCAGATGCTTGCTTCCTCTATGGGCTACATCTCTCCAGACTTGAGCTCCCTTCAAATGCACATGACAAGTGCTTAAATAGGAGAAGCTACTCTTGGTGGCATGATACATGTGATTTTCCAAATTGGGATTAGTTACAA
>LPNX010381183.1:187575-236166 GCA_001517045.1 Pseudotsuga menziesii
GCTTAATCCTCTAAAATTATCTGAGGTGTGCTTATTAGTTCATATTAAACAATGTATCACTAGAAATCCATTCCATTCCATTGTAGTGTTTTTAAGACCATTAAGACACCAATTTGCATAAGGATTGCACTTTGGCTTATGGGCCCTATTGGTGCATAATTTTTTGGTCTAAACAAATGAAATCTTGGGACTACAAAGGAGGATAAAGTAAAGCTTTTAGGGTCTTTGACTACAATGGACCCAACTGATTGTGGGACCTATAAGGAAACAATATTCAAAAATTTAATGTTTATGACTTGTTTTCTACTTCACATTTTAAGTTAAAGCAATCAAAGAAAAATTGGAATATGTTGTTTGACCAGGAATTGGAAGTTTCCTAAATGTCCTTTATGCTCCACATCAATTGAAACACAATTTTGAGGTCATGGGATTTATGCATTTATAAAGCCAAAGACCAAGGAAACCATTTTTATTGAGTGGAATTATCTTTTGTCGAGTTGTTCATTGGATTTATTTACAATCCAACTTTACCTGGAACTTGTTAATGAATATGATTGCTTATTCATCAATATCCTCACCTACTAGAATTGCAAAGGGGCTCATTCATGCAATGAGCTTAACTATTTGAATGCTCAAAGGTCCTTGAACAATGAATTTTTTCTAAGTGTTATAACATCTTGATACTTCATTTGGGTTATTATTACGTGTAACCCAAACACTAAAGGATAAATTGCATAGAAGGGAGTCCAATGAGTTTTTAAACTATATTTTCACCCAACACTAGATTAAAATCATAGATAAGAAAGGATAGGGATTTTTTCATCAAGTGAAACACCCACTATATGACAACTCATAATATTCCAAGCCTAGTGCCTCTCTAAATTTCGATTTCACCCTAATTAATTGAAAAATCACATCGTTCCAAGCCTCATGAGACTCTAAGTTGTGTTTTTTTTCTTGGGAAAATGGGGATGTTTAATCAATATTACACATCCACTTTTCTAATTAACTGCCTCTTATTGATGTATCCCATCACCGTTCCATTGTGTGGTTATTCATTTTACTGATGATTATTTATCATCTTTTGGAAATGATGAGAGTTTTTTACATGTTTCAAAGCTTCTTTTAACATCCATGAATGTTCAAAGGCGCATTTCAGAAATTTTGGGGTCTAAAATGGGTTTTATAAAAAAATGAGCCAACAATAAATTCTTGTGAGTTGGAATTCAAGAACCAATAGAATTTCAATAAAATGAGTCAACCATAATGGTTAACTTGACATATTTGTCATAAAAAAATACTTTTCGTGTTCGTATTTTCAACATATCTCCTTGTGTTTTTACTCAAATTTCGGGCGGGAGGAATTGTTGGATGCGGAATTAAATTCCACATCCAACGAGTACCCACACTACATACTTTTGAGAGACCCTGCTACCACAAAAAACAAGAAATACATGAAAAAAATTTGATCATGATTATTTATCATCTTTTGTAAATGATGAGAGTTTCTTACATGTTTGAAAGCTTGTTCTACCATCCATGAATGCCCAAAGGTGCATTAGAGGAAATTTGGGGTCTAAAATGGGCTTTATAAAAAAACTAGCCAACAATAAATTCTTGTGAGTTGGAATTCAAGAACCAATAGAATTTCAATAAAATGAGTCAACCATAATGGTTGACTTGACATATTTGTCATAAAAAAATTACTTTTCACATTCGTGTTTTCAACATATCTCCTTGTGTTTTTACTCAAATTTCAAGAGAGAGGACTCATTGGATGCGGAATTGAATTCTGCATCCAACAAGTACCCACACTGCATACTTTTGAGAGACCCTGCTACCCCAAAAAACAAGAAATACCTGAAAATGTGATGACATCATCATCATGTTTTTCAAGTATTTCTTGTTTTTGGGGTAGCAGGGTCCGTCAAAAGTATGCAATGTGGGTACTCTTTGGATGCATAATTTAATTCTGCATCCAATGAGTCCTCCCACTCGAAATTTGAGTAAAAACACAAGGAGATATGTTGAAAATACGAACGAAAAAATAGTTTTTTTCTTTTTTCCTCCAAAATTAATAAATATTATTTTAACTATTATTTTATTATTTTCCTTAGAACGTCCATTTTAGACCTCAAAATTCCTCTAATATGTATTCATGTAGCCAAGGCATTTCTTCCTCCAAAATAATGTGTAGTAACTCTGAGCATTTTCCTATGATTCAATTTCATTTTGGCTTGGTACTAGACACTGTAGCCAATTCAAAATCATTTGAATCAAAATATCAATCCCCATTTCCAATTGATATAATTCTTATTAAAAGTCCAAATTGCATTATTATATGTGGGAATATTATCATTCAATAAAATTACTAGTTGAAGTAATGGCTATCTTCATCAAACATTTGAGAGTCTCAAATGTAAGAAGCTCTACACTCATGGTCAATCTAATAAAGATGAACAATAGTACCATAGTTTTCATGTAGTTGTAAACATAATTAGTAAATATATTGAAGTGATATTTGGAAACAAGAGAGGGAAAACCATTTACATGCAATTCAAGTAGCAATATAGCATCATATTGGGTTCACCACCTTGAACTTCATACAACCTTTTCATATCATGCAAACTTAAAGGTGGTGGTGAAACACATGAAAGTTTATTGATAATAGGGATGGGAGTCTATTGTATTCTACCATTACAAAGGATCGCTTCAAGATTCATGGAGTTCCATTCAGTCTTTTATCTCATTGCAATTACCCACTTGGCTATCATGGAAACCCCATAACTTAAACAAATTCATAGATGACCAAGCTTTGAGGAAGACATGGTTCCCTTCAAGGCTCTTGTTTTATGGTGCACATTATTTTTATATGTTTAGTTTGACCTTCCCTATCTTTACATGTTATTTCACAACTAATTGAATGAGCCATGAAATATAAATTCCTTTTATTGTGTAGGCTAAAAATGTTGTCTATAACCATTATTTGATGCTAGAAATTTGATGGTGGAATCTAAGTTTCCTCTCCCCACTTTTTAGAGAATCATTATGAGTTTCTTCTCACCATTTTTTTTTTGTCATTCACACTCAATTCACTTCATTCATTTAAAGATACAAATGAGTTAAAATCATGATTCTCACCCATTGTTCTTGTTTAATAAAGGATATGCTTATATGTAGAGATCTGAGATCAACATGAGGAAAAGAGGATTGATCATAACAATGTTGTTGGAATGAGAATCTCCAAGGAAAGTGGAGGATCAAGACAAAGCCTGGATCAATTTTCAATCATGGAGCCATCGGGTCCCATTTGTGTGTGAATGTAACTTGGTTATTATGCTCAAAAGTTATTCTTATTAATGGATTAGTTAAGGGTAAATGGAAAAATGTAAAAAAATGATTTTTGATGTAAATGGAAGCAGTGGAGCATTTTTCCCCACCTTCATAGGGCATGGGATAAATGAAGTGTTTTGGGAGGTCATTATGCATGCATTTGTCTTGGTTGAGTGCCGAAGAAACCCCTTTTGATTCAAAAGAGTTGTGAGTGCATTGTAAGGTCAAGGGAGTAAGTTGTGCAACTCCCTTGCGTGCCATGGGAAAGAGAGGCTCATATAATTTAGATTTTTTGGTTAATAATAAAGAAAATATGAGCTAATTTTCTGTTCACCACGTGTTGGTTTTCTATCATGCAACTATGGAAACCTTTTTCCTAGTTGCAGAAATTTATTATTGTAGGTTTTATTTAATTAATGGGTGTTTTAGAATAGGGTTTGTAGTGAATAAAATGTTGACATTATGAAAAGTGTCAACGAAAAAAAGAATGAAAATTTCTAGTGTAATCTCTAAAACAATATATCACAAGAAGAAGGTTTAGATTTCAATTGGGAAACAAGTATGAATAAAAGCATGCCATACTCTATAAACACCAAGCCACGTCACCGTAGAAGTCCCCACCATGTGCAATATGACTAGGACGTGCAAGCAAGGAAGGAGAATTTATTGTAAAAAACCACAAATTGTGTGCTCAACATATGTGCACCAAGAATCAAGATATTGTTCATTCACATGCCTTAGTATGATTTATTCTATTTTAAATAATTGAATATCTTATTGATTAAATTTTATGCTCATGACATGGTTGACTGGTGAACAAGAGGATAAATACCAAAATGTTAAAGGTTGGAACTTCGAGATAGGTGAATAGTCTAGTGTATATGAAGAGTCATAGAAGTTGAAAGACCAAGGGCATCATAAACTGGAACTATTCCCTTCAATCAAAAGGTTATGTTTTCGGCATTGTAAGCTATCTTCATATCTGAAGGAAGGGGGAAAGGGGAAAGGGGAAAGGAAAAGAACAAGAATAAGGATAGAAATAAAAGTAAGAATCTATTCTTACTTTTATTTCTATCCTTATTCTTATTCTTTTCCTTTCCCCTTTCCCCCTTCCTTCCCTTCTCACGTTCAGGTATATTTCTGAGTGTATAGCTCAGTTAGAAGGATTAAATACCTCTATAAGTGGTGATCTAACGCATTCAAATGGTGGCTCCACTGGAGATATAAGTGCAGATTAATGAGGTTGTTGTTATGTAGTGTTATAGTACTATTGTGGAACTATGTTTGGTCATAGGATTCACTCCTTATTCACTTCTGTTGGTGCTCACAGGAGTGGACATGATAGCTTAAGGGACTCTTCTTGTGTTATGATGTTTATTCTCACTTATCTTATACTTGCTAACTCCTGATGTGAAACAAAGGGGTGACTTGATGATTGGAGAATTTTCTTGGTTGCTCAAAATCTCTAATTACACATATGATTTAGTTGGTAGACCATTATCCCTATCATTATATGCATGATCATGTGTTATGTTTCTATGTATTGAGTTCATTTTGAGACAAGAGTTGCTAGCAGTCAGATTGTTTCACTTTGGTAGGGAGTTGGGAGGGTGCAACCTGAGTTCATTTCAACCGGAAATGATGGACTATTCTCCCTACTATCAATTACATCTATACCCTTTGTTATTTTCTCCTTTACTTAGGATCTAGTTAACTATATTTCATAGTGTATTTTTGCATAGTATATTAGTTGCATTTAACTTTCAACTCATAAACCTTAGATTACTATAGTTGGTCCATAATCAAAGGGCTTTCTATTTCAAGGGAGAAGGTATAATTGGGATCTTTCATTGGGAATGTATGTGAAGTTCACATGGGCCGTTTTCCTATCTCAGCAAGTGGTGGCTTAACTTATTTAGAAATTTTGGTGCATATCCAATCTAATAGCAAGAAGGTAGCTATGAGTTGAGAAATAAATATAATATTTCAATTAGATAGGAAGGTATAATGACATGTAGAGCATTAGTTAATTCTATCCACAAAAGATTGGAATGCAACTTCTTGGTATAGGGAGGCAAGAAAGTGAGCATCAAAAAGTATTTTAAAGATTGCAATAATTTTCTTACTAAACAAAACACTTGCATTTGGCAAAGAACCTAACAAACTATGTTTGTCTCTACTCAAGTTTAATGACTTAACACAACTTTATGAGTTTACTTTGGACACTATCTCTTATGTAACCACGTTTAAAGTTATTTTTTAAAACCCTAGATCAAGGGTTAAATTAAGGGTTAATTTAACCCTTGATTAATAGTTATATCGATGAATAAATGAACCCTTTATCAAGGGTATGTTGCATCCAACACAAGTCCTTGATTAAGGGTCCAAAAACATGATGTTTTCCCTATGTACTTGCCAAAAATTCTAAAATTCCTTCACAGATTCACCCATCAACAAATGTGTCCAGTAGACAACAATGACAACATACTCGAACAAAAATTGTATTCAATATCATCTTTTAATGGAGCAGACAATAGTTTCAAAGCTTGGCTGCTTGTGGAATTTAATGAGATGGATGGGTGGCCATAGGGACATCTAATCCATATCATTGCATTTACTGTGATTACAGAAAAACATCATCAAGATATACATGTACTTATGGATTATTTTTTCTTTGAATCGTGATTGCATGAGAATGACACATAAAATAGGCATGTGGAAGAAGTTGTAAATATTATATACTTTGTATTATGAATTATTGCAACACCATTGCATTGAGATGTAGAGTAACTATGTATAATGTGACTACTATTGGAATACTAGTTACCGGTTAGGTATTGGATGGAATACTAGTTAGTGGTTAGGTATTGGAGTAACCTCCTCTAACCTAACATTCTTTGCAATACTTAGAAGATAGGCATTGGAAATGTTATATAAGTTATTGATGTAATCTTATTGTTTATGATTCTCCTTGAGTTCGACAATGAGGATTTATATATTTTGTTTCTTTTGGATTAATAAACCAAATTAATAAGATTCAATTTTTTCTTTTTTAATTCCACTTAAATAATTTATTTTATTTTCTATATTAACCCTTTTGTTAATGTAGAAATGGGAAATAAACTTGTAAACTTGTTATAGAAATGGATATTTGAATCGAAGGGGATCCATAGAAATTAATATTATAATATTTTTATAGACATGAAGATCCAAACAAAAGGATACAAGTAAGCACTACTTCATAGACTAAATTAAATCCAAATTGAAGGGGTGTTTGCTTTAAGTTAGTTAATTGTTATCTTAGATTTTAAGATTGCATTTAATTTTGTGCGGTCCCGTAGCTCAGTTGGTTAGAGCATTGGTCTTATGTCAAAGATCAGAAGAAGCCGAAGGTCGCGGGTTCAAGCCCCATCGGGCCAGGTTAAGGCATATTTTACACATCATATTTTTTTTGTGACAGAACAAAACAACGAATTGTTTACTTGAAGCTCCGAACAACAATCTACTATGTAGCCCAGTTTCAACATGGCTCTTGTGAAAGAACAACGAAGAATTGTAGCCCAGTTTCAACATGGCTCTTGCGAAAGAACAACGAAGAATTGTGTATCACATACTGCTTAATAGAGTTGTTCCTTCGGTGGGCTCCTGTCACAACCCAGATTAACTTACTTCATGAAATTCCATTGTAGTTCTAAGTAGAGTATTTCAACTTCTCTATGAATAAAAACAAAGAATTCTATTGTAGTGCTAAGTAGAGTATTTCAACTTCTCAATGAATAAAAATAAAGAAAACTCTAGATTGCATTGACATTGTAAAATAATCAATGATGAATTGACATTGTATTTAGATTGCATTGAATGATATACGAGTATGAAATGTGAAAACTCTACTATCAAGTCTTTATTTTATTTTAGCTTGCATTGAATGATACAAAACTCCATATTCAAGATGTAAGAATGAAGTCAACAGTCATCAATCATAAGTATAATAAGGGATCATATTAGTGATCAATCATTAGGAAAATAAGAGATTGATCTATGAGTGGCACAAATAGGATATACACATGTAGCAAATCATACATGTAAGTCCTAATCTCAACTTTTGTCTCACACAACTAAAGTCTTCATTGTATTTTAACTTGCATTGAATGATACACAAGTCTAAGTCCATATTCAATATATGAGATAAAATTCACAAGTCATAATCATTAGGACAATAAGAGAATCTATTAGTGTCAAAAATAGGATTTGCACATGTAGCAAATCATACATGTATTCATGTTAACCTTGGTCTCACATAACCATGTGCCTTTCAACACATAGGAGTAGCATTTTGAACACTCGGTGCTAATGAGTGTTTGTTGTATATCCACCACCTATCCTTGTCAAAGTCGTCAATGAGGTTTCAATAACAAAATATTTCCCAAGCATTTCAACATTGCATGCTTCGTCATGTGCTACAAATATGTGGTCAAGAAGCATCTCTTGCATAGTGTTGTGATCAATTTGATCCTTTGTTTGTGAGCTCACACACTCACAAGTTTCCTCCCTATACTTGGTCTTTAGTGGCTACACTAATTAATGACACACGACATTGAATAGTTGGGCCCAATATTGTTTGTATTTGTTAGCTCAAGTCATTTATGACTCAACACATTATGCTTTCTTGTTTTGGAAGAGATCCTTTCTACTTTTTCTCTTCTTCGATGTTGGTTCGGATCAAATGTTGCACCATATTTTCCAAAACTTTGACAAACCTGCAGCACAACTCTTATGTATTTGATGCATGCCCTAGATGCACACTTGATTTTCATGTCATAAGATTGAGATGAAGGGACTCAGTGCCATCACAAATGCTTTGGAAAATATTCATCTTGTGTCTACAATGAATGAAGTATTAACTCCTACTTGTGATATATCTATATATATAGGTCAAAAATAAATAAATAAATGATGACAATGAGATAAGTTAGGGATGATGATTTCATGGACATTGTTGAGATATTCATATAAAATATCTCAAAGTTAGCATATTGTTATGTAAAAGGATCTATTATAGATTAAAACCACACAAGGTAATCATTACTTGAAACTTCCCCTCATGGGGGTTGTTTACTATAAATCATTAGTCTTCTTATTTATACATGTTACTTAATTTGTATGAGGTGGATATTTAATCCCAAAATCAAATATGTTTCTTCAACTTAGACTACACACATGCCTCCTGATATTCATGAATTGATTCGTTATGGAGCAATATAGTTTCAACATGAACACCATTCTCTAGTGATGTTTTATGGTGCTCTTGGTCCCTTCTTGAAATTATCAAAGTATTTGAGTTTGAATGAGGTCTTGTATGAACATGTGTGCTAGTTTGTTAACGTTAATCATAATGTGCACTTGTGAATAAAGGAGATCGATGTATTTTACCCACTAGTGTTCCTTTTCAAATAATGGATCAAATATGAGATAGGTACAAAAGATTCTATGTGCACTCTGTCGAAACATGAAATTGCAACAGTTTTAGTGTTAAACAACTTTATTCTACATTGAACCATAATAGATCATTATCTTCGTTAAGACATCTTGATGGATGATCCACATCAATAGATGGATAATGAAGATCTCAAGTCCTCATGTTTCTATAGGCCTTAATAGTGACAAGGCCACTTCACATAATGTGTTATGCACCAAATTCCCAACATAGCATAAAAAAAGAGAGAGTAAGCCAATGCCTTAAGAATGAAATAGAGAGATAAATAAGAGGCCTCTTCGAGGGGGAAACCTTATTTTACAATGTATCAAATGCATAAGACAACATGATATTATCTATAAAATATATCTCATTGGGATATATAGGAGACAAAGGTTACAATTAAGGTCCTAGCCGACAAAAAAATACAATAGTAAAATAAAATAGAAATGTAATGCCACAATATTTAGGGCTTACCATGCCCTTATCCTTCAAACATGTATCGTCCTGAACACTTGATTAGATGTGGATTTCTATGCATAGAGAACTCATATTCCCATGTCGCCTCTTCTATCAAAAAGTTCTTCCACTTGATGAGGTACTTAGTAAATATATTGATCTAGGATATTGTCTCCAATTACCTTTTTTAGGCAAGAAACATGGAAGTATGGATGTATAGGTGAACATGGAAGAAACTACAATTTGTAATCCATACTTCTAAACCTTTGTAACACCTTATAGGGACCATAGTACTTGGGTGCTTATTTTGTTAATTGAGGAACATTTTTTGTATGGTTGTTACCTTATAAATACATAATCCCCCACTTCCAATTTCATTTCACTACAATGTTAATGTGCCTGTCATTTCATCCTATTTTGTGATAGAGCCAAGTTGTCTTTTGGAAGTTGAATATCCTCTTATTGGTGCTCTATGCGATCCTCCACTGCTTGAACCATAGCCTTCTCTTTCAAGGATGATGCAATGAATGGAGGATGATAGCCATAAAGTGTCATAAATGGGAACTTTTTTTATGAAGTAATAAATGACGTGTTGTGCCACAATTCTTCCAAGGGAAACCACTTGATCCATGATGATTGTTTATCAAATGTAAAACATATACCAATGTAAACATTTATTCACAATCTTAGTTTTCCCATCAAATTGAGTTTGGTAAGAGAAATTGTGAGTTAATTGAGTACCCAAACAATAAAATATTTCCTTCAAAAAATTACCATTTAAAACCATATATTTATCACTTACAATAATAATTAGGATTCCATGCAGCTTCTAAATTGTTTCCATGAATGTCGTAACCATCATACTTGGTTTAAAAGGGTGGGAAATACAAAAAAAATGGGCATAATTAGTGGGTTGATCCACCTCTACCATGATGAAACTTTTTCCTTTCGAATTTGGTAGACCTATGATAAAATCCATTGAAACATATTCTCAATGTTGACTTGGTATGACCAATGGTTGTAGAAGGCCTAGTGCCGTGATTGTGTCTACCTTATTCTATTGGAAAACTGAACATTCTGCCAAAAAAATTTGGACATCAATTTTACGACTTTCCTAGAAAAAATCCTTCTTGATCCTGCAGTAAGTTTTCATGGACATTAACTGTCCTCATATAGGAGAAGTGAGCAATTTCAAAAGGACATTATATTTAAGTTGGGAATTCTTACATAAATATAGGTGATCTTAGTACCATAGTGAGTCATTATTTCACAAAAAATTATTTATTGAAATAGGGTTCGCTTGTAGTTGTTGAATTAACTTGCATGCCTTCTTATCATGCTTCCTTTGTATCCTTGCTTATTCCACTCAATCATATTGCATAATGGAATAATGGAATTAACACAAAGTAATCCCTCTGTGTGTGTCATCTTATTTTCTTGAAAGTGCATTTACCACCACATTTTTGTTTCTTTTTTTTGTAGATAATTTCAAATTCATAACCTTGCATCTTTGTAACCCATTTTTGTTTCCCTTTTGAAGATAATCGTTATTCCAAGGAGTACTTAAGTTAATCATCATTTGTTCTTGCCTTGAAGTGTCTTCCTATTAAGTAAGGGTTCCATTTCTTAATTTCATGTAGTATGGCCAACATTTCACTTTCATAAATCGGTTTAAGTTTTTTTTCTTTAAGTTGGCAACTTTCAAAGGCAAGGAGCCTTCCTTCTTGCATTAACATTACACCAATGCTTTTCCCTAGGGCATCACATTCCATAATACATTTTTTTGTACGGGTGTGGCCAATACATGAGCTGTACACATAGCCTCTTTACGTTTTTTTCAAAATATTTCCTTACTTCTTGAGTTTAAGAGAATGCCTCCTTTTTCAACAATGTTATTAGAGGTGCTACTAGTTGACCATAATTATTGACAAAATTGTGTTAGTAACTTGTCAATCATAAGAATCCTCTAATATTCTTCAAGGTTTCAGGAATTGGTCATTCCATGATAGCTTTAATTTTGGTAGGGTCCACTTCAATGCCTTCATGAGATACAATATGACCCAAATATTCCACTTCTTGAACCTCAAATACACACTTGCAAGTCTTGGCATATAGTTGGTGATCCTCCAATAGTTTTAGAAATTAAGAACTTGTCAACATATTGTACATGGTCTTCCCAATATTTTGTATAGATCAATATATCATCAAGAAATACTAAATACTTTTTTTAAAGTAAGGTTTAAATATAAAATTCTTCAAGCTTTAAATTGTGGAAGGTGCATTGATAAGGCCAAACAACATTGCCAAAAATTCATAGTGACCTTCATGTGTTCTGATTTTTTTTAGGAATGTCTTCTTACCTCATTTTTATTTGATGATATTCAAAATTGAAAGGTCCAACTTCGTAAAGAAAAATGTTCCTTGTAATTTATCTAATAATTCATCAATGATGGGAATAGGAAATTTATATTTAATGGTCTTCTTGTTGATCTCTCTATGATCTAGATACATATGCCATGAGGTTTGTTTTTATGAACCATCACCATTGGTGCAAAGAAAGCATTTTGTCTAGGTTAAATGATGCCAACATCTAACATTTCGTGAAACATACTCTCAATCTCACTCTTTTGTGCATATGGGTACCTGTAAGGTTTGATGTTAGTTGGTACACTTCGCAGTTGCAAGTAAATCACATGGCCATGATCTTGAGCAGGTGGAAGACCTTTAGGAATCTTTCCAAATATCTTGGAATGATTGTCAATAATTCTTTGGAGATCCACTAGAATAGAAGGTATATATGCTTAAACATCTAGTGAGAATAATTATGCAATTACACCATGGTGTCCCTTTCTTAGCAATTTTGTCATGTTGTTAGAACTTATCAATTTAGAGGATTTCCCTGCATTACCTTTGAGTTCAATTTATTTTCCTTCTAACAAGGATCTCATGAAAGGTTCCTGAAAATTAAGTGTCATTGTTCCCAATGATTGTAACAATTGGATCCATAATATAGCATCAACACCACCCGTTTGGATTGCAATCGTTGGACTATCCAATAAATATTCCCCCATAGTAAGATTAATACTATGGCAGATCCCCAAACAATTTATGGTACCTCCATATGTAATCATTACTTGAAACTCAAGTGTTGAATATATAAATCAATTGAGAAGTTTGGCAAATTTCCAATTAATGAAGTTATGGGTACTACCATAATCAATCAACATTATTACTTTTTTTTTCTCTTTTTGATATATCCTTCTATCTTAAGAGTTTGAGGAGTGCTAATGATATCCAATGCATGACAATTTATGTTTTGAGTATTATATTCTAGTTCTACATCTTGAGACCATTATATTTCTAGATCCTCTTCATCTTCATAATCGACATGGAATATTTTTTTCTCACTACACTTATGCCCCTTACTATACTTGTTGTCACAATTGAAACACATTCTCTTTGTTATTCTTTCCTCCACTTGTTGAGGCATCAACCTTGTAGGTTGAGTGATTTTGGGAGGGGCGGGGGCATTTCCCTCTTTATAGGTGTAACTTAGTGGTATCCCCTCTATTAACCATATTTTTACTTTCAACTTTCCTTGCCAAACTAAATGCATTCTCCAACGATTTAGGTTCAAAGAGATGTACCTCATGCTAAATGATCACCTTTAAAGTGCCCATAAAGAGATCCAAAAAATTATCATTTAAAATGCTATTCAATCTAAAACTCAACATTTGAAAGTTATTAATGTGCTCTATAACTGAACATTTTTGCTTGAGATTTGTCAATTGGCTAAATAAGGTGTTCTCTTAATATCCATATAATGTTATATAATTCATCTATAAATATAGACCAAGATACAATATAGTTCTTTTTACGCTCACAAATTGATCAGGTTCTAGATACAATGATCTGCAATAGTTTCCTTTTGTAACTTCAACACTTTGTGTATGAAAAATAATCACTCCATATGGAATATCCATTTTATGGGATCATTACCACCAAAGTTCTTCATATCTATCTTGGGAATGAAGTGGTTCCTTGGTCCCAAGCTAAACTTATGACGATGTGGATTATGGAGTGATGAATGATCAATTGTCGAGAACTAAAACTTCTTGTTCTCTAAATGTTTTTAAATTTTCACAATATGTGATTGGGACAAGTCTCGTGTTCTCTTTATCATATTCCTGAGAAGATGGATTGAGAGTAAAGAGATGTATCATCACATTCAAAATTACCCCCTTCATAACTTCAAGGTCCCCTTTACTGACCATCTTTTTGAGATCCTCTTTACAAGTCATATTTTTCAACTCACTTTCTATATAATTTTTGTGTTCATCAATTCAACATGTGACATTGACCTATCACTAAGTTCCTTATCTATGACGTCCAAATTGGATAGTTGGTTATACATTTCTTCATTTTCTTCATGAGTGATGGTTGAGCTTTCTTGAGGTTTAATTGGCGTATCATATTTCACAAAACCCTTTGTCATGTGATCCAAAAATAATATTTACATATAGTTCCCATATATTTCCTTTTTACCACCCAAAATAGATATTCCAATCAAAAGTTATGCAAGTTTCAAGTTAAAATACCTTTAAAAACCCTAGTTTGTAGGTTGTATTTCTAGCTGACCTTTCCCTTGAATTATCTATGAAATTTCACCCCCTCTAAGCCTAAAATTTATCTCTATAGTAACCTGGTATATATATTCTTCAATGTCACAAGTTTGACCAAACCTTTATGTGCCAAGAGAAATTTATAGTAACTTTCCCAAAACGATTTTATTTTGTCCATTTCAAAAGAGAATTTGTATGGCTTGACACATGTCTCATTTTTATTTTTTTCTTATCTTTTTACCAAAAACACTATTTTCCATATTATTTTTTATTGAATAGGTGATACTCAATTTATATTTCTCAAGATTCAAACATAATAGTTTTACCCAGAACACCTGTTTAAGACTAGTTTTAGGACTAGTAAAAAACCCTAACTTCCATATACTATAAATCCTAAATTATAGCAAACCAAGATTAAATTTTTTACCATATGTATTCTAACATGTCTATTAAGGATTCTGAAAATTTAGTTATCTGAAATGTCTCCAAATACAAGTTATAATGGAAATGTCTATGATACCAAATGCTATGCACCAAATTCCCAAAATAACATAAAGACAGAAAGAAAGAGTAACTCAATTCCTTGAGAATGAAATGAAGAGATGAAATTATAAGAAGCCTTCTCTAGGGGAACACCTCTTTTCACAATGTATAAAATTCACAAGTTGAGATGAGATGATTTATAAACTAGGTCCCCTTGGTATATATATGAGACACAGGTTACAATTAAGGTCCTAACTGACTATACAATAACGATTAAGGTCATATCCAATCAATAAATACAATACTAAAATAATGATAAAAATGTAATGTAACAATATCTTATACTTAACATAATACAAATGGGATGATAAAAAAATCACCTCCCGAGTCGTTTTGACACATATATTAAGTAACAGAGAGCTCCATAAATGGCGCACTAAAGGATATAAATAAGTCTAATGTTTCCCCATTACATTACATTAATATTCTATAAATAATTGCTTTGATTATCCATTCATGATCATAATGGAACTAGTTAAATCAACAAATGTGTCCATTCGAGAAGTAAATGCTCCATTAGAGGACTACCAATAACTCTAATGATGTCACACTACATATATAAGGAAAATGATGACTTTAATACTAGAACTACCATCATAAGAGCATTGAATACATCAACAAATATAACCACTAGATAACATTTTCTTCAAGTAACAATTATTAATCAACAAATATTGTTGGGGGTAACCATCAACCTCGATACAATTCTTGGTAGGTTTCACATAACGTCTAGCAACCAACTTTCTCCCCAACCCAAAAGGTGCTAGATTTTTAGTTTTCCAAAATAAGTACATTATTTCCTTACTTGTTTGGGCAATAAAGATCCTTACAAACTAGTGTCACATAAAAATTGCTATAATCAATATATTTGGAATGAATTCCACCCCTTTTGAGATATAGTCATTTGAATTGAAGTGAGTGCTTGATTCCCTTTGGAATTCATACTAGCTACTAGTTTATTATTTAATGTTGTATCAAAACAAAGTAGTTGGTACATGTGTGAGAGTGGCCTATACTTTAGACCTTGATAAATTATTCTCATTGAGCTAATATCTTCATTTCCTAGTTCCATATACATCACTACCTATTCCCCTCTTGTTTTTAACTAACTTCCAATATTCAAGAAAGACAATGCTAGCATAATCTTAAAGCTAAAAGAAACCATGGCACATATACACAATGTACAAAAAAATTTACTTAACCAAGAAAACCAACAAACTTAGAGCCTCACATTTTTGTCAATGTATTAACAAAAGAAATTCACTATATAATATATAGGAATTTTCCAACATCATTCAACCCTACTCCAACATGTGTTATTAGATTACAATGGGTATAAAAGCATGGTTTGAAACCACCCAAAACCAATAAATACATTTATAGTGCGCTCCACAAGATGTGTTTCCATACATATTAACCTATAAATAATACAACACATCCAACACCATTCTTAATTACACTCGAGTACTTGTGGGACCATTACTGTAGAGGAAGATTGGGAAATGAACCCATATTGGAGTCATCGAGAGAGCATCTGATGAAGGATTAAAAGTAGGAAAGTGAAGTTTCATGTATCGGTCGCCATGACCCAAGAACCATGGCCAAAGTACAAAATGAGATATTAGTTGAATGTCGAGTCAAAATTAACTATGAAGAAACCATTTTCACAAGGGTTAATGAAGGATTCCTCCTTGAATAGAGGTTTCTAGGTGAGAGAAACCCATTGATGAAAATATATTGGGTAGGGCCAAAACCCACTAAAGTCATAATTTAGGTCATGCTATAAATAAAATGTCACCTATTCAAGAGATTCCTTATCCACAAGAATAGAAGAAAACATAATGACCTTTTCCATCCTGAAATAACCCCTAAGAAAAAAGATTACCCACGAAATTAGGGAAGGAAAAATATTCCTTAAAATATTTGAAAGAAGTTGCATCCTTCTTCACATAATAGGGATCCAACTTAGAATCAAGGCACTCCTGAATTGAAATTGATAAACTAACCCTATTGAAACCAAGTTCATATGAAAGGAGGGAGGGGGAAGAGGGTTCATCAAGGAGCATGATGTTCTAGTTAGAAAGGAACCCATAATAGTGGGATTCTTAAGACGCAAGAACTAAAGGAAACCCTAGCCATGGGATAATTTACTTCCACTAATCATTTATTTTTCAAAATGAATGATAATTGAACAAAATTACAACATATTATAAAATCATCCTTTCTATGACTAAACAATTGTAGAGATTATTTCCAATGAATGGGTGGCCACATAGATGTCCCATCCATCCATATTCTGGTAGTTAATCTCATTGAGAAAAAAAAAACATCCAAATATGCATATACTTATGGGTGAAGTTTTTCTTCAAGTCATGATGATTATCTAAAGGGTTAACCCATAAGATAAATCAAGAAAGATGTTAACATTTGGATGTTTTGTATTGTGAAATTAGAAAATAATGTTGATAAAAAACATGTCTAGGTATTTAAACACTTGGACAATGGGACCATAGCCCAAATTAAACCAAAAGACAACTCCAATGTTCCACTTAAGCTAACAAGATTTACACAAATGGATGTTTTAATATTTGAAGATGATACATAAGCAATATACTTTAGTTATGTAAACAAAAGGGGGAAACTAAGTGTTATCCTATAGCCTCAAATTAAAGCAAATTGAAGGAGGAAATTGCTTTAAAATTTTAAGATAGAATCAAGGCTATGTCGAAAACAAGAGGAGGTGCGAGAAACAAGTCCCTAACATGAATCTACAAAGGCAAATATGTGTGGAATTGGTTGCATGTATATCTATTCATCCAAATATGTCGATGTAGTCACCCGTCGCCATTGCTAAATGATGTTTGGTGAGGTAGGGATCTTCTTTGTCAAACAAAGGAGGCTCATTCTCATCAATGAATTGTTCAAAGTGTTGTTACACAAACCAACAAACAAATCATTTGGGAAATGAACTCTATAACATCTATTGGACTATATTCATGCCACAATTACTCATGCAAGTGATCAAACCAACCTGGAGTTTATGTTGTAGCATGGCTTATACACAACAAATATTCACACCAGCAAGTTAATTAATGTGCACTACATGTTCCTTTGAATGTGAAACTTGTAATCCCATTTATGCCAACAATGAACTACCATGTTTATGCTATTCCAACCAAATAACACATAATCATAACAGATCCAAATAAAGATCCAAAATTAAATAGTCCTACACAAAAAGAACACACAAAGACCATGTGTGAGTGTCAAATGACAAACATATGAGACAATTGTATTTCTTTACATAACACATGCAATTACGAAAAATTGCATAAAAACAACATGCAAAGACCATGTGCATGCAAAAAAGTGTAAGGACTAATACAATCTTATTGTGTGATTCCTATAGTCCCTGCTTGGGTCATTTTGATTATAAGTAATTTATGTGTTATAAAACATTATACAATGAAAATTAATTTTGTAAGAAGATAAGGAAGGCAAGATAGAAATACTCTTCATTTGTAATAAATTCTAATATGGTGTCTTTTATCGACTACCATAGTAGCGCTTCACGGAAGCATCATAAACCTTACTTTTGCATCCTATCATAAGATTGTTTAGTTTTTATTGGGAAGATTTAGATGAATGGAAAAAGTATTATGTGTGTGAGTATCCTTCTCTTCTAAAATATTCAACTTGAAGAGAAGAATTGAAGAAAAGAATGGTTGTTGTTGGTTGGAACCAAGATCCTTACCATCTCAAGTTAACCCTGATTAAAATTCAGCATTGCTTCCTACTATACATGAGGCCAAAGCTATTATGTTTGAATGCAGGTTTTGGAATTAGGAATCAATCCCCTTGAATGAACTTTGGGTTGTAGCTATTATGTTTTGTCTTCATAAAAAATCCTCGTAGGTCGAACAGGATGTAGCTGCTACCATGCTAATTTATTGCTCACAATGTATACACTACATATTAATTTATAATAATTATTGTACATAATAAAAAAACACACATAATGATAATAATAATATTTACTCTACATTAGAAAAACCTTCTTTGGTAAAAGGAAAACTATTTCCGTGAAAAATGAAGTGTAACGTCCCTGACCCTCTAACCGGCGAAGAGGACGCTGCCAAACCATTAAACATCCAGGAAAACCACCCCATGAACATGAATGTACATAAAATGCTTAAAACATAAAACATGCTAAGATGCATAATCATTCATATACATTGCGGAAGTAAACATACATTCATTCAACATTCAACATGTTCATTATAATTCATTAACAGTAAATGTAATTATAGAGATGAAATAGTCAAGATTGCTTGTCTTATGTAGAATTCATCCTGCAACCAACTACGTCGCTGCAACGTTCCACCCAACCATAGGCTAGCGTGCTCATCAATCTCTTAGCAACACTGCCACCCCCGATATGGGCATGATTCCCCAAGGAATATGGGACTAAGCAGGCTTACACATATCCAAGGTACACAAATCAGCCAAGTCGACACAGTAGGGTTTATCAGGCTATCAAGGAGTTGGGAGAAGCTGAATGCTAAGCTGGGGAGCTCATTGAAGAGCTAAGGAATCCTACACCAGAAATAGCATGACTTATAGGACACCCACACACACCCAACACCAGGAAATTAGTCCCTTCTCTGCTACACAGTCCCTCAGGCCTTGACCCCCTTTCCAGTTCTACTCCGGGGTTGTGGAGAAGAAATCCATCCCTCTAGCTCTATTTGTGTGGGTCCCAAACACCAAGTTTCTCAAGCATACCCAGCTTTCAAACCCACTCCGCACAGTCCGAAGACCAACCACTGCATACCCGCAGTAAAACCAAGCGATTCACAGCTTTGTGAGGAAACAAAGGAAAACAGGGTGAACACAGCTCAATCCAAGCAAGGTGATTCAGAGTTGTTCTTGGCCCTAGCATGGCCAAAACAACTCAGCAGCAACCCGAAAGATACTTGCACCCACAACAAATGAACAACATGGGGAAAACCACAACAAACCATAGATCTTGGGGAGAACAACAATAACTCACAAATCAAGGGAAGAACAACAACTCGATCTCACAAATCAGCAAAGAAACATACATCTGCGGATGAAATAGGTATGGAACACACAGACACACAACCCCGAGCATGAATGGCTCTTGCAAAGGGAAAATCGTGAATGAGAACCATAGGAAGAACAAAAATCGATGGGTAAATCGCTTAGGGTCCACACTCGAATGAGAGGCTTTGCTTCTCTCTCTGTCTGAGTAAAACTCCCATACTCAGACCTGTACATGAGGAGAGAATCGCGTCCTCGCCTCAGGATAGCAAAAGCAATGGAGAGAATCCCCCCAACCAGTGCATGAGGATGAGCAAGAATGGAGTCGTGGGAGAGTGGAGAGAATGGGAAGGTTGCTTCTCTGCCCATGCAACGTGAAGATGAAGAGTTTGCTGGTGGAGTGGGCATGCGGGCAAGGAATGACAGTCCTACCAAACCCACCACTACTCAGTAATAACTGCCCCAACTAACATCAGGGGTTTAACAGCTGACACATGGCTTTTCCCCATAGGCCCAAGGTTTAATAATTCCCCCTCCTTATCCTTAGGAAAATCATGCCCTTTTCATTATCATTGCACCGTCGTAGTTAGATGTAGGTTCATTTTAATTAAAGTGCATATTTACATGATGCCAAAACTATAATGTGCCGGATAGCACGATATACCATCGGCAACGATCCCAATTGCCGAAACATAACGCAACCAAATCGATGGTGGGGCTTTTGCCTTTAGCTCCACACCACGATCAATTACAATATATACATCATGTATCTTTTAATGCAAATGGGGTCAAGACCGGGGTGTTACATTCCCTCCCCATTGGAATAACATCGTCCTCGGTGTTCCAATACTTAGGAATACATATACAATTCACACATCCAAAATTTCAAAATTTTGCAAATCTATCCCACGTTCAATCATTTACTTTGAACTTTCAGGACCAAGCCCTTTGGATTCCACGAGCTTCTCCTGCTGGTTCTCAGCTTTCGGCTCATCCGCAAGTCTAGGAACTTTGTGGCTGCTACCCTCTTGATGTTCCCTCGCTGGGCAGTCCTAGCAGTAATGATGTCCTCCACATTTCCAATATTTCGCTGGCTGCTTCATCTTTACCTGCTCAATTTCCTTTGAGTCTTCATGCTTGGAACGTTTCTTAATGGATTGATTGGATGAATTCCCCATCATTGATCCACTTTTCTTTCCTTTACGGATTGCTCCCAAAAGGATTTTTACCTCCTTTTGCAAACACATAGAGTCTTGCAAAATCTGGTGGTTCATCTCATTCTTCCTTTTCTATATCTTGAGCATCTCTCCAAGATTTTCTTGGGTCTTGGCAATTGTTTGAAGGAGACTTCCAGCCAATTCCAATAGCTTTTGTTCTGCTGCCATGATCAATGTGCACAACTGGATTTCACTTTTCTCACTTGGAGATGCATCATTGAAATTATGTTAGACCAAGCATAATATAGACATTAAAATCAGTCAATTAATTGCCCAATTGGCATGGCAGTCCAAGTCTTATCAAGGAGACTTTCATACTTTTCATTCCTTCCCAACAGACACATGAGCTCATTCATGTCCATTCTTGGGCAGGGAATTAACTATTCCAGCATTCACAATTTATTTTAAGCAAATAAACGCATTCTATTTTCAGCCATACATGCATTCAACAATATTTTGTTTTCACAATGCATATATATATATATCATCATCATCCAAAAAGGAAAGAGAGAGAGCAGTAAGAGTTTTTCCCCTCTTTGTCTTGTCCCATTCTGGAACCTGCACCACCACTGTGGTTTTCATGCTCTTAGCCTCTTTCACTTCACCATGAATGCTGGACCAACCCTTTTTGGCCATGACACTTAGTGTCTCCGGTCTATTCCAGACCTCTCAACCATGGAGTCTCTCCACATGGTTTGTCTACAACTCTCGACTGCTAGGACCTTCACAGTCTCACTAGCACCTTTTTCATTATGGCTCATTTTGAGCTCTTCATGATAGTCACATGTCCACATGCACCCCTAGGATGCCCTCATAGTCCTCGCTCCCAGCGATACCTATATTCAAACATTGAATAGATTCACATGTTTAGTTTATTCTCATCGGTTTTTATCTCTTCAACAAGAGCTTAGAATATCATAACCAGATCATATACACATGTATATTCATAAGCAAGAAGCTGCAAAATAATCCAATACTTATCTGTATTGTGCGTTTCCTCTCTAGTCCATAGGGTCCTGCTTTGCTTTGTAAGCCTTGGAATAGCCTATGGACTTGGATGTTAGGTCAGCACGCATGCTGCTCCTCAACATCAAATAATTAATGTCTAGCCAGTACACCTTCATTCCAACTGGGAAGGAACAAATCAGCCAAGCCAACACACTTGGGTTTATCAGGCCATGCACTTATATCAACAATACACTTATATCAACAATGCACTTATATCAACAATACACTTATATCAACAATAAACAACCATTTCCAGGTCCATGATCTACTATGGATCCCCAGGCATATAACAACCCTATTTCAATGACATCTTCACCATATCCTTTTATACATATCAAGCATAGTCAAGCCAACCTACAATTGGGTTTATCAGACCGTCCATCCAATCCAATACACAATTGGGTTTATCAAGCTGCAAGCAATCAAGACAATACACTAATGGGTTTATCAGGCTACTCAGCCAAGCCAGCTAACAGTTGGGTTTATCAGACTGCAAGTAGTCAAGCCAACACTGTAACGTCCCCACAATATCCACAACATCCTTTTCCCTTTAGTGTACAACACCAAACTGCATCTGTTTATCCTGGCAACACAAGCAATATAAGCAAACTCATCAGCGTTATTGCTCTAAAACTGTAATCATGTTTCATATCATTAACTATTAAGTATTGAGACATCAGGGGTGCGTCCACTCCCTAGGGTGTAGTCAATATTGAAAACCCTTTCATGACTTGACATCGGGAAAGTGTTCACCCCTTTTTGATGTGAGCCCCTGTAGGCCTTATGCATACTCAAGCAATCTGTCATAATGGAAATAAAATCAAAACATGCTCTGCACATTGAATTTAACAATTTGACATGAATATTCTTAGCTAGGGTCATAGAACACTTATCTATTGCTGATGCAGTATTCCTTCATTAAGGAGGAATGGGGGCTCCCTTCTCTGAGTTGACAGTCCCTCGGTTCGCCATCCCAACTCCTTTCACATTCCATATCCACACATATCTTACTGACATAATCTATACCATCTCACTCATGTTGCTTACCAAACATGCAGTGCAGATGGGACATTTCCAAAATGTCCAATGGAGTTTCACTCGAAACCCATTTCCAAGATAGGGAAAACCCTCCCCATGAAGTTTGGCTCCTGCAGGCCATCACACATGGTCTTCCTGCGGTGTGTACCCCTGGCACATTCATCAAGTAGCCAAACAGTCAATTAGTATCTACTAATACAATCCAAATTTGATTGTTCCATAACCAAGCAATGGCATTAGTAATTAAATTCAATATGAATTTGCAACTTTGTCTACTACAGAAATTGATTTGCTTAGCAATGAGGTGATCCTCATTTGTTGGTCTCTTGTAAGCAACACCACTATTCCCATTATGATTTTATGCTTACTAGCATAACATGAACATCCACTTACAACACGTCCTCCTAACACAATTCTATGCAAGCCAATAGTGATTAGTAGTTGTCAGCAATTTCTCAAATCTGAAATTTACAAGTTCAAATTGACATCCCATCCTGTATATAACTAATTTCACAATCATGAGACTCTTCTCATGAGGTTTGGCTCTTTCACAGGGTAGATTTCGGCCTTTGTCATGGTCTTACCCATATTTCCATGCCCCAACCAATCTACCTGAAACCTGAACCTCAATCAGCCAAACAAGTGTAAGTCTTGATGCATATAAATTTTTCATTGCTGCACCAATCACTGAAGCATTTTCAAAATTATAGAATTCAAATACTTCCAGCTGTTAGCATATCAATATCACCAAACTCATTTACTTCACGTGAATCATTATCATACTAAAATTGCAAAGTCACATCATTTATACAATTTAAATGAAGTGTTTAGATACTCCTTACTTCACAAGCGTATCATTTATACCACCTTGCCATTCCATAGAGCATTTCTAGCAGCCAATCGATCATGACTACCCTCTTCATGCACTTACTATCCTACATTCATAATAGATCTTGAAATGGTTCTAGAATTTTCATCAATTCATCATTTCAGCCATTAGTTAGTCATGATAAACAAGCATTATCTTGATGCATTCATGCAATGCATCACAAAATTTGCACCCATACTTATGTATGCATATTTACAACATTTACTCAAACTTTTCATATGCATTCATTCAATGCATAACTACAAGATTTATAAATCTTTTAATGCATATCCACTCAATGCTACCTTGTATTGATTCTGGAATATTATGCATTCAAACATACTATGGCCTAACCATGACTACCTCCTATAGGATGCATTACTATAATCAAGACCACCAGTCCTCACTTGTTCTGGTTATTAAGTTCATACTCAACATATACAGGCATGATACATTTCTATATGAATGTAGTATAAATTTTTAAATAATCACATGGTATGAGATCTCTTGCTTTTACCACTCCATGCAATTGTCATAATTAAACCATTACCTGCATGGATCCTACTTACACCCTTGACATTACCAGTTTGGTTGGTCTCTTGCAGGAGATTGCAGAATTTGCTCACCAACTTTTGATCTTGGATTTGTTTCCTTATCCCTTTCTCCATAGGGTTCCTGGTCACATTCATCAGCATCAGCAACATATTCAGCCATGCTCATGTTGTTGTTGGTTTTTCCACTAATGCCAACACCAATGCAATATTTACCATTAGTGGTTCATTATAAATGTATAATTCTCACTATTTTTTCCAACATGTAATATCCTATGCATGCAAGGCATATCCTCATACATTTTATGTATAAAACTTATAAGACATAATATAGTTAGCAAGGCAGGGTTAAGGAAATTTCCCTTTTCAAAACCCTCATCTTTTCCTGAAATTCCTCTTCCGCATAATAGTTGGTTTGACTTCATGATCTTTGCTATCTCTAGGCATGCAATCCTCGGATTGTCCATATTGACAGCAACACATTTCTTTTTCAAACAGCCACTAGTACTTTTCTGCTCCTCATTCAAATTCTGGTGATTCTCCCTTGTTCCCTGCTAGATAAGCTTTCCAACGCCTATCCCCATGCTCCATTTTGACTTTGGATGTGAAAACTGCACCACTTCTAGAATGACGATTTTCACCAAAAATTATACACTTTTACATACAACTGTATTTTGGTCTGAATTGCCAACTTCAGCCAGCTAGAATTTTCTTCCTTTTCAGCCCTGTGATCCACTGACAATCTGCTGAAAAATCCACTGAAATTCGCTGAGAAATCCCACTAGAAAAACCACAAATTATTTTTCCCAATCGGATCTCTTCCCCACTAATTTTTCGACACTTCGGCGATCCCAACAACAATTTTCCTCCGTCGCTCATCGACGGCCCTATCATCTAGAACTTTTCGATGTATCGGATCCTTAGTTGTCTAAGCTTCCAGACTACTATCGGCGATGCCAAGGACTGTTGTATATCGGTGATCGAAACTGTTATCCACTACGACATCGACAAGGAAACTAACTCCATAATGTTGTATCGACAATTAGAAGCACTCTTCATTGGGTGGATAGTTCCGTAGGCGGCCGCAACGACGGGCAGCGAACCAACTGTGGGTTCTGCAGACCATAAAACTCATTGGCGGTCGAAAACTCTAAGCACTATTTGTCGATGATTCAAATATGAATGTCTCCTATGTGTCAGCAAGCGAAGCACTATCGACGGTTGAAAATTCTAATCGTCGGAGTGATAGTCCAACTGACAGCCGCAACGGCGGACTCATAAACAACTAAAATTTTTCGATGTCCATCGATGCTCAAGAAAAATAAATTCTCCCAACACATAGGCAGACCCATCAACTAATTTCTTCCGACGTGTTGGCGATGCAATCCTCTAATCTTCTCCAACGGATCGGTGGTCCAAACCACTAAATTTTTCCGATGATGTTCATCGACGGTCTCATCAACTAAAATTTTCCGATGTTTTCTGCACTTAGAAAAAATTTTGAAAAAATTCCTTCCTTGTCTGCCGTTGCATCGGCTCCTCGATCAACTACTTCCTCCGCCATTTTGGCTTCCTTCCGGTGATTTCCTCCGTGTCGGCGCTCCCATCCACTAACTCTCGCCATCGCGTCGGCGCCTTCATCCCATATTTCTCGTCGACGTTTCGGCAATCTTCAGGAGATCTCTGCCGAAACTACAGCTCGGCCTTCACCTATTTTCCACCGACGGTATCGAAAGACCTTTTGGCTAAAAGGGGTCGACATTTCGGCGGTCCCATCCACTAACTTTTTTCGATCCAATCAACTAGGCTTCGTCGATCGCCGATGGTCTCAGTACTTAGAAAAATTTTCGAAATTGTTTTTCCTCTTTCTCCTTTTTTCCGCCGAGGTATCGGCACCCTCAACATCTATTTTTTGGTGAAAACTTCCTTTCTCTTCCACTGATGTTCGCCACTTCATCGGTTGTGCCATCCACGTCTAAACTTTAGCGACGTTCGATGGTCTTCCAGAGATCTCTGCCACAGTGTCAGCTACTTCCTTATCTACTTTCTGCCGACGGGTTTTTTTTTTTGGATGGCCTTCCGACTAATCTATCTGCTGCACCGGAGGAGTTTCCCTCTTACTCCTCTAATGATCCGACAGTCTTACACTTATAATTTTTTTTTGTGAAATTGCTTCCGTCGGTCCCTTGTCGGGTGGCCTTCCAACTAAATTGTCCGCTGTATCGGAGAAGCTTCCCTCTTAGTCCTCCAAGACGAGCTCGACAATAGGAAAAAAAAATTTCAACAAATTTTTTTGAAATTTTCTGATTTCTGCTAGGCAGAGGGAAACCTGCCTTTGTTAGCTGATTCTTCATGGTCCTCTGAGGCCCATGTTGCAATGATGGATCTGTCATTACGTCTTCACAGCCCATTTAGGCCCATGCTACAACATAAGCTCTGATACCACTCTGTAACGTCCTCGACCCTCTAACCGGCGAAGAGGATGCTACCAAACCATTAAACATCCAGGCAAACCGCCCCATGAACATGAATGTACATAAAATGCTTAAATCATAAAACATGCTAAGATGCATAATCATTCATATACACAGTGGAAGAAAACATACATTCATTCAGCATTCAACATGTTCATTATAATTCATTAACAGTAAATGTAATTGCAGAGATGAAACAGTCAAGATTGCTTATCTTATGTAGAATTCGTCTTGCAACCAGCTATGTTGCTGCAATGTTCCACCCAACCATAGGCCAACGTGCTCATCAATCTCTTAGCAACATTTCCACCCCCGAGCTAGGCATGATTCCCCAAGGAATAAGGGCCTAAGTAGGCTTACACATAGCCGAGGTACACAAATCAGCCAAGCCGATACAGTAGGGTTTATCAGGCTATCAAGGAGCTGGGAGAAGCTGAATGCTAAGATGGGGAGCTCATTGAAGAGCTAAGGACTCCTACACCAGAACTAGCCTGACTTCTAGGACACCCACACACACCCAACACCAGGAAATTAGTTCCTTCTCTGCTAGACAATCCCTCAGGCCTTGACCCCCCTTTCCAGTACTACTCCAAGGTTGTGGAGAAGAAATCCATCCCTCTAGCTCTATCTATGTGGCTCCCAAACACCAGGTTTCTCAAGCATACCCAGCTTTCAAACCCACTCTGCATAGTCCAAATACCAACCACTGCATACCTGCAGTAAAACCAAGCGATTCACAGCTTGGTGAGGAAACAAAGGAAAACAGGGTGAACGCAGCTCAAGCCAAGCAAGGCGATTTAGAGTTGTTCTTGGCCCTAGTGTGGCCAAAAAAACTCAGTAGCAACTCGAAAGATACTTACATCCACAGCAAATGAACAACATGGGGAAAACCAAAACAAACCACAGATATTGGGGAGAACAACAACAACCCACAAATCAGGGGAAGAACAACAGCCCGATCTCACAAATCGACAAGGAAATATACATCTGCGGCCGAAATCGGTATGGAACACATAGACACAGCCCCGAGCATGAATGGCTCCTGCATAGGGAAAATTGTGAATGAGAACCATAGGAAGAACACAACCCGATGGGTAAATCGCTCAGGGTCCACACTCGAATGGGAGGCCATGCTTCTCTCTTTGCGTTAGTAAAACTCCCATACTCAGACCTGTGCATGAGGAGAGAATCGCGTCCCCACCTCAGGATAGCAAAAGCAAAGGAGAGAATCCCCCCAACCAGCGCATGAGGATGAGCAAGAATGGAGTCATGGGAGAGTGGAGAGAATGGGAAGGTTGCTTCTCTGCCCATGCAACATGAATATGAAGAGTCTACTAGTGGAGTGGGCATGTGGGCAAGGACTGACAGTCTTGCCACACCCACCACTAATCAGCAATAATTGCCCCAACTAACATCAGAGGTTTAACAACTGACACATGGCTTTTCCCCATAGGCCCAAGGTTTAATAATTCCCCCTCCTTATCCTTAGGAAAATCATGCCCTTTTCATTATCATTGCACCGTCGTAGCTGGCTGTAGGTTCATTTTAATTAAAGTGCATATTTACATGATGTCAAAACTATAATGTGTCGGATAGCATGATATACCATCGACAATGATCCCAATTGCTGAAACATAACACAACCAAATCGATGGTGGGGATTTTGCCTTTAGCTCCACACCACGATCAATTACAATATATACATCATGTATCTTTTAATGAAAACGGGGTCAAGACCGGGGTGTTACACAAAGTACATTTCTATATAAATAAATATGGCACATGATATTTAAGAACCCTAAACTACTAAATCAAATTGTTCATAGGTAGCTCAAATTGTTTAGTAAAGAAATGTAACGAGGTGAGTAAACAAAAACAACTAGTCTTTGTGTATTGTGGTTCCATATTTAAATGTTTTATAAGTAGTTAAATTGTTTATTCATAAATCACAAGAATATAACAATGATCCAATGCACAATTTAAGTCATTTAAGATGTCATATGCATGTGATGATGTGACCCTAATAATTTAGAATATTATTTTATGTACATATTTCATATTTGATTGAATTTTGGAGTTCAGTAATGAATTCTACATTGCAAAGGTTACATAGGATGAGAGAAATTTGCACCCTTCATCTGCTAAGATAAGATCTAATGAGGAAAACCCTTAGATCTATTAAGATCCAATTACACCCCTAGGGTTTTTACAGTCATCAATGGAGGCGCTGGGGTTTTGTTGGTGCAAAGGGACATCGTCATCGTGTTCCTGTTGACGCTCTTGCCTTCTGCACCATGTTTTTTTACCTAGAACAAACACTCGACACTATTTTTTGACTGTTTATTCTCCCACCACATTTCTCAGCGGAACGACGTTACATTACTAATTAACTTATTCGCCACCCTGCACTTTGCATGCAATTTTGATGGGATTTTGTGATTCTAGGGTGGTGTGGAACTTTGCGTTAATGGATGTCATTCGAATGGATACTTTCTCGACATACATTTTCTCTGTCATTTAAGGTACATGTTTCCTCTATCCATTACTAGTTTTGTTTTACTGTTTCAGTTTTGGGTTTTGGAGTCTATATGGTTTTCATTTTCTATCTTATCCTGTCTTTAGCCTCCGCCCCACATGGATTCCTCCCTCTATCTCAGAGGTCTTAGTACCAACCAAGTAAAAATAAGTGGGAATTTCCTTGTTTTGTCTTCCTATCTGCTTTGTGGTCGGCCGGTTTTTCTGGGTCTCTATTTTGTTGACTCTCACCCACCGTGGGACTAGCAACCGGGAACCCTCTTCATCACCTCGAGTCCCTGTTTTGATGAGGTTTAGGGTCCCTAACCCTCTATTTTCTATTTTAGACTCTGCTTTCTAATCCATGGTTAGGGCTTTATTCGATATTGAGAGGGATCCTTAACCCCTCTCTGTTTTATATTTAGGGTTTGGGTATCCTTTCAAGTTTTTTCTCTTTGGGTTATCCTTCCTGTCGATTTTTGGTGGTCAAGGGTCTTCCTCGGTGGCAAGCATGATCATCCATACCCCCTGAAACAAAACTTCCTTTCACTCCCACCGTAAAACAAAATCTATCAAGGCCCTAGATTTGAAACGAAAATACGTCGTCGACCGAGATATTTTGCTGAAAAAATTCGAGATGCTCTGCTGCAGAGCTCTTATAGGGTGGTTGGAAAATAGTTCTATGTCAAAGGATGAGTGGACTCAGTGGGATACTCTCCACTGGAAACCTCTCATAGACTATATTCCTACCGTTAGCTTGCTGGCTAATAAATGGCTTGTTTTTGTCTTCCTTGAGGAGAAGGATGCCACTCTCATACTGAATACTCTCTGGACCATCCAAAAAGGGTCCTTGTTGTTAATATGATGGAACTCAAACTTTGATCCTCTCTGGGAGAGGGTTGTAAAACTACATATTTGGGTCCTTCTGCCTACCCTTCCCATCCCCTTCTGGAACAAAGAATTCCTCATGGTCCTGGCTAATTCACTCGGACACTTTGTTGCCTTAGAAAAGGACTTCCAGCTTCTCTTAGATAAATGCATGGCCATGATACTTGTTGAATTGGATGTCTCTAAGGGTTTAATTGTTGAATTTGACATTTTTTGGAGTGATCAAGTCATTTGTCAGAGGTTGGATTACCTTAATGTTCCTTTTAGGTGTAATTATTGTCATGATACAGGTGACCTGTGCAATTCTTTCTCCTCGCTCCTTCATGGTTATCCTATCTTAAGAGGATTTAACCAGAGTTCTCCTCCTTTTCCCCTACTTCCGGAAGACCCCTATTTTACCAAAGTAAATACTTCTCCTTCACCTGAAGGACTGTATGGTTCTTCTTCACCTACACTTTATGATGACCTCACCAAAGGTGAACTTCTGTGTATAGAAGATGTGGAGAACTATTCTCTTTTATCCCTACCTATTACCTCGGTGGTCACCTTTGTCCATAACCCTTCCTTAGAGACTTCTTCTCTTTTGGACCATGTCCCCTACCCTCAGCCTATCACTCCTAAGCCTACTCACCCCTTGATGACTACAGAGGATCCTCCCCCATACACCCTTGAAAACTTTCCTCCTCTTCCTGGCACCACACATTCCCTTATGACCCTCCTCCTTCTAGTCCTCGGGATTCCCCATCCTTTATGGATCCCTCTCTCCTCAAATCCCTTTCCATTTTCACGGATAATTCTCTGATCTCACCCTCAACTCTTCCTTTGGATTCCATTAGATTTGAGAATGTGACCATTCGTAAGTCCAAGAAGGCCATCCCTTCTTCCACTACTCCTAGTGATTTAGGGACAAGTGGCCTTCATACCCCACTTTCTATTAGACTTAAGGCTGCTTCCAGATCTCCTTTTACCTCATAGCTTTCATCCCCTCGGGAACTTGGAGCATTGTCATATGTGGAGCTTGTTTCTCCATGAAAATACTCTCCATGAACATCCAAGGTTTTGGGGGCTCTCCAAACAAAAATCCCTTCGCACTTTATTTTTGTCCTTAAATCCTGACATGATTCTCATATAAGAAACTATATGTAATTTCTCTCATGCTTTCCATCTATTTTCTAAACTCAAACTAGGTTGGAAATTTTGCGCTATTGATTCATCTGGCCTCTCTGGAGGCCTCCTCACTAGATGGAATCCACATATTTTTCGGTGTAAATCCTTCACATCCTTTGTTGGCATCTTTCTCAAATCCAACATCAAGGGCATCCATGATGTATTCTCTATCATCAAATGCTATGGTCCTTACTCCAATAGAACTATTTTTTGGAATAATGTTAAATCTGGTGGCTTATTTGACCTTCTAAATATCCTTCTTGCTAGGGATTTAAACTTCACTCTCTCAAATTATGAAGTTTTGGGAAACAAAGCACGTTCTGACCTGATGGCCCCTTTTTTCTCTCAGCTGCTCGCTAGTAACAACTTGATTTACCTTGCCCCACTTTCTCCTAGCACTACTTGGAGAAATGGATGCACTGGGGAGGAGGGTATCAGCAAGAGACTAGACGTATTCTTGGCCTCTGATCATCTTCTCCCCAGCCTCACTTGCTACCACTCTTGGAAAACTCCCTTTGAGATCTCTAACCACCATCCTACATGCTTAGAGTGGGGATCTCAGTTTTCTTCTCACTGTTATCCTTTCAAGTTTAATAGAGAATGGCTCTCGAAGAAAGAGTTCTCCTCGATTTTTAATACCTATTAGATCTCTGCTACTCCCCTTCGTCCTTGTGACCGCATGGAGATTCTCTCCCACAAGCTTAAAAGGCTAAAAGGTACTGTAAAAAATTGGGAAAAAAATCAGATCCTCTAAAGGAAACAAGAGGTGAAGAGTATTGACCTTGCGATTATGACCCTCAAGCATAATTTTGGTATCCTTTCCGACTATGATACAAAGTGGCTAGTTGTCCTTAAATCTAAAAAGGAATGTTACCTTGCTCATGATGTGTTGACATGGAAGCTAAAAAGTAGAGCATTATGGATTTGTGAAGGAGATGCCAACACAAAAAATTTCCATTCCTTTTCCTCTACTAGAAGAAAATGCAAGGCCATTTGGGTCTCAATGATCACGGAGGGAATCCTATTGATGATGAAACACATCTTAAATAGATGGGTGATATTCACTTATCTGAACTGTTCAAAGATGATGGTAATACCAATATTGTTGATCAACTTAAGGTTACCAATATCTTCCCCTCCTTTGTATATGAGGATGATGCAGAAAACTTTCTCTCAGCAGTAACTATCCCTGAAGTTAAATTAGCCCTCACAGGCTTAAAAAAGGATTAAATCCCTAGACTTGATGGTTGGACGGATGAGTTCTTCCTTTTTTTCTTTGATTTGGTTGGCGAGGACTTGCTTAGGGAAACTGAACAGTATCGACATGAAGGTACGGTAACCAAATCCATCAATTCTACCTTCCTTACTCTGATCCCCAAGTGTGAGAAACCTATTACCTTTGCAGACTCCTGTCCCATCTCTCCCTGCAATTTAGTCTACAAGATCATTTCAAAAAAATTTACTCTCCACCTTAAGCCATTCTTGGACAAGACTATTTCTAGCCAGCAATTTCCCTTCGTCAAGAACAGACTAATCAATGAACCTATTTGCATTACCCAAGAACTTCTTCATACCATTAAATCCAAAAAATTGAATGTTATGGTACTAAAGTTAGACCTTGTTAAAGCTTTTGACTGTGTAAATTGGACTTTCTTACGGCTTGTACTTCTTCAAATTGGTATCCCCGTTGATGGGATAAATTGGATCATGGGATGTGTTTTCTCTTCAAACTTTGAAGTATTGATTAATGGAACACCTTCAAATTTATTCCCAGCATCTCATGGTATACGACAGGGATTTCCTCTTTCCCCTCTCCTTTTCATTCTGGTCATTGAAAGCCTTAGTCTTATTATCACGGATGCCCCAAGGAAAGGCAAGATAAACAGGATACAATTTTCATCCAGCCTATCCATTACACACTTGTTTTTTGTTGATGATGTCATTCTGTTTGGGATGAGTTTTATGGATGAATGACAAGCTTATAAAGAGGCACTTGATCTATTCTGCTCAACTATTGGTATGTCCATTAGTCTAGGAAAGTCCTCCTTCTTGTACAATGATGTAGACAAGGATACAAGGGAACACATTTCCTCTATTATTCCATTTAAAATGGATCCTTTGATTACTAGCTTAAAATATTTGGGTTACCGCCTCAAGCCACTTGGGTACTGCACAAACAACTGGAAATGGTTAATCACCATGTTTGAAAAAGTAATTAACAATTGGGCCTACACATTTCTATCTCTCGATGGAAGACTGATTCTCATCAGATCTGTTCTCTCTGGATTAGTTGTTTATTGGTTTTCTTTTGCATGTATCCCCAAATCCATCCTGAATTGTTTTAGGCGTTGTATTTTTACCTTTCTCTAGGGAGGCTCTGATGGTAAACAAAGGAAGCACTTAGTGGATTGGCACACCATATCCACTCCTTATGAATATGGTGGATGGAATATTAAAAAGTTTGAATGGTTTGGGATGTCTCTCAGAATAAAAAATTTGTGGATGATATTAAATGGAAAAGGTATATGGAGTCACATTATTGCACATAAATACCTTAAAAATATCTCTGTAGATGAATGGATCCACACTCAGCATTTTCCTGTACATGGTACTTCATACTTTTGGAATGGATTTATTAGATCTCTATCCTGGATTATGAGCCAACTTGGATGGAAGGTAGGAAATGGCCTACGTATAAGGCTGGGGATTGACCCTATAGTAGGTTGAACACTCCCTTTATGCTCTCTGAATGTCTTAGAGAATATCTCTATGGTTTTGGAATCACACATCTCTTTCAGGCTCAAAACTTGGATTATGGGACAAACTGTCAATAATACTGGTATAGTGCTGCTGATTTGAATCTGGGAGGTATATGGGAAGAATAGTGGACAAAGTATGTAAAAGGATTAACACATGGTGGCATCAGAATAAAGGAAAATGCAGACACTCTTCTCTGGATGCATAATAATATGATAGGTATGGTCACAACTAGTATGGCGTATGATCTCATAGTCTCATCCACCTTGCCTCTCTCTTAGGTGAAATCTCACTCTTGGCTTTGGTATTGAAACATGCCTCAAAAAATAAAATGTTTTGTTTGGATATGTATTGAAAACAGAATCAATACTTGGGACAATTTAGAAAAACAGGATGGACTGGGCCCAACAGATGTTTCCTCTGTAAAAATTCTAAAGAATAGGTCAATCACCTTTTTGCTGAATGCTCCTTTGCACGAGATACTATCAACTTTTTGCACATGAAATATAGCTGCTCCCTGGTCTAGAATCGTTCCACATTACTGGAAAATATTGAAGAATGGTTCAAAAGAGATTGTGAACTACTCTATCTTCCATTTTTTTACATCTGTAACCTATGGATNATATCCTACAGGTTTTTTTGATGGTGTTGTTGCAAATTAGAGAGGAAGTGCTGGTATTTATTTTTTCATCAATCAGGCACATTTTTTCTACACCAAGTTGAGATGTGACCACAACTCTAACACAAGAGTTGAACTATTGGCCCTCTGAGCATTGTTGTACTTTAAAAAGAAATTGGGGTCCCAACACTTCATGTTTTTGGAGACTCATCTGTAATTATCAATTGGTCAAATGACAAAGCAACACTCTCAACACTTGATCTAGAGGCCTAGTGTGGAAACATCAAAGGACTCATAGCTCATTTTTCTTCCGTAGACTTCCAACATGTCTATAGGGAATACAATGGGAGGGCATATATTTTATCTAAGGAAGCGGTCCCCATGGCCACTGGCATACTATCCTTCACAGAATAATTTGAAGGATTAGTTATTGGGAAAGATAAGCTTCAACTCTTTTAAAACAAGATGAGCTTGTATACTCTACTCCACAAACCATTTTGGTTTCTTTGAGTATGGATGCTTGAGTTTGTATGGCGTATATTTTGGATACCTATTGTAGACACTGTTCTCCTCTGAGTGTTTGATATTAGCACTCTTCCTCGAGCACTTCCTTGGAAAAAATAATATGGGCTCCCTCTGTCTTCTCTATGGACAGATTCTTGGATAGTTTCTTTTCACATGAGCTTATAGTTTGGATGGTGACTCCTATATCCTTTGGTGATTCCTATGACTCATATGACATTGTATGAACAACTCTTTGTTAGCTTATGATCAGTATTTGAATCTGTATTGAATGATATCCCTATATCATTCTAATGTAACTAGTTACCTTTGATTCAATCTAAATAACAAGGAACAACTATTTTTCTTCTAGTAAAAAGGTTACATTAGCATTTGTAGGTTAGTGTGCACATACATGAACTATGAAGTTTAAAACAATGGAGCTCAATTCAATTTGCCTTCACTAGATTATTAGATCAAGGGAATTAAACTTGACTTTCCTTTAGAGAACTGTTAGAGGAGATTGTTATATGGACAATAGGTTAATAATAAAAATAACGATAATAGCAATATGATCTTAATATAATTTATCTTATTCAAGTTTTATTATTATTAAATAATTTTGATGTTGTATTAAGATTTTTGTAAAATTGTTTACACAACCTAGATTTAATATATTTAATCATTTTTTACATTTATACATTATCAAAGAAACTCTATGTCTTTGGAGATAAGACATGGTATTTGAGAAAGTGTGAAAACCATTTTTTTTTAATACAATCTTATTTCCATGATAAAACAATTTTATATAAATACTAACAATTGAAAATCTAAATAAGTTCTATATACAAAACATGCAACTAGAACTTTTTAAATTTACCCATCATTGACCAACTCAAGAAGAATGTATAATACTAAGTATAAGACCATATTTTGATAGGGATATTTTTGACTCATTAATTCCTCAATTTGAGTAGATAATCTCTCCATATGGATTTTTAGATAATGATTCTACTTCTTTATTAATCCCTTAGAAATATCGAGCTTTGTAATGTCCAATAGTAGACGATCATTGGTTTTTTTATAATGTTCTACTTTGTCCAATGCTACTTGTAGTTGGGACTGCAATTCTGATTTAGAATTCGTCATAATTCTTGACTTTTAGTGTTCTTTGATGATAGTTGATTTTTCTTTTGACTTTTGATTTCTTCTTTGCCTTTGTTTTATTTCAACTTCTTCATGGGGAAAATCTTCTTGACTTTTTTTTTCTTTTTTTTTTTAATTTAAATAAATGTAATAATTTTTACAATTATTAAATTGGCAGAAAAATGATTGTTATTAAGTTATAATAATAATTATAATATGATTATTAATAATTATTATATAATAATATTACTAATATATATAATGATTTTTTTTGGATAGATGGTGAAAATGGAGAAATAATAATAATAATAATAATTATTATTTTAAATATTATTATTATTATTATAATGTTTTTCAGAATGGCTTAGGGTTATGTGGCTCAAGGAGTGACAAAACGATGTAGAGGAGGGAGAGCGCAATTGGGATAAATAGAGGCACAATGCAACGCGGAGGAGGGTTGGCCGTATATGGGGCATGGGGAAGGGAGAGAAAGTGGAAGAAGCTGGGTTGCGATGTGTGTGACGGAGGTTGGTGCAGGCGACGAGCAGGCAGAAGTGGGGTCGGCAGATCGTAGACGAGGTGGAATATGCGAGGACGAAGAAGAGGTTAGAGTGGAGGTGGAATTAGGATGCGGCGAGAGGCGCAGTGTGGGGAGAGAAAAGGAGGGAAGAATGACATGTAGGTGGAGGATGGATGGATGCACATAGGAAGGTCCGCACAGGGGTATAGTATTTTGTTGGAGTGAGGGAACGCAGGAGAGGTGGCGGCAGCTGGGTGGGTGGTCAACTCCGGAAGGTGTGTGGAGGGGTATGTAGAGGAGCGTGTAGAGGGATCAACGCAGGAGGGAAAGAGAGGTGCACGACAATGAGGAGTGGTGTGGTGGGAGACTCAGACCCTAGTAAAAAAAGCATATGGACTTACTCCACCAAGCAAGTGGAGGCACATCTTCATCCATTTTAATAGATACATATCCTAGATTTGGTGCATACCGGCCATCAGAATCATTCCTAGCCCATATCAAATGGTCATATTTCTCTTATAAATAGACATGACTACTAGTGAGAGAATGAATATACCTATCACAATGCTCATTTTCCACCAAATTGAAACCCATTCCATCAACAAAAATCGATGCTTTCTTGAACAAGTAGTATTCCTATGATCCTGAACTTGATGCAAAAAGATGCTACCTTGGTCCCTCAACAAATCAATCATGCCTTCAGGGAGTTTGTAAAAATATGTACATCCCTTCTAAGGATCTTGGCCAATCCATAATTTCTTGCCATTTCCGATGACACAAATAATCTAGTCACCAATAATCCCAAAGGTTGTGATGATGGCATTCCAGAAAATAGAAACATTCCTGACATGCTTGTGCTTCACTCTGAACCATTATTCGATGGTAAGGGGTTGGATATACTTATGATAGATGACTTTCACACATAATCCCTCACCCTTGAGAACCCTCCAGACACCTTTAGCATATAATGCCTTAGAAAAACTAGGTAAGTGTTTAATGCCCCAACCTCCCATGGATTTGGGTAAGGATATCCTCTTCCAAGCAACCCGTGGAAATACATGGTCAAGATGAGTGCTCCTCAATAGAACGTTACAGCATATTTTCTGAATGTTGTCAAGTGTATCTTTAGGAACATATGAGAGAGATAACCAATATACAAAAATTTCTTTGAGTATAGAGTTAATCATCACCAACCTACCTCCCCTAAAAAACCACTTTTTACACCAGAGATTAATCCTCTTTTCAAATTTAACAATACTCTAGTATTAGTCCTTGCAAAGGTATTCATTAGGATCGATCATAAACCAAAGATATTTTAATCCTAGTGAAACATCTACAGTAGCAAACTCAACTAAGGCAATAGTTCATTTAACCTCCTGTAGGTCATATTAATAAAATAGTAGAATGTCGTCAACAAATAGAAGATGGGATACAATCACGTTACCACCCATACATAATCCCTTAATGGTTCCATTATCCGTAGAATCAGGGACCATTCTACTTAACCCATCCATCAACAAAATGAAGAGAAGTAAGGCAAGTGGAAAACCCTGTCGTAGGACCCTTCCCAATCTGAAAAAACATGAGGCAAAGCCATTGATAAGAACAAAGAAGGAGATAGGTTGAACAGTAGATAATATCCAATGGACTACTTACAAATAGAAGCCATTCTAAATAAGCACAAGCCTAGGGTGAGTTCAATTGACTTGGTCGTAGGCCTTAGAGAGGTCTACTTTAATGACTGTTGCAAGTACCTCTTAGGTTTAAAAGTATGGAGGACCTCCTGGGTGATAGCAATGGGGTCATGGATCAATCTATTCTCAAGGAATTCAAATTGTTCAGGAGATATATAGCATTCGATAAAATATTCTTCATTCTATTGGAAATGACTATGGTGACAATCTTATATACGCAGTTGTATAGTGATATAGGCATGTAGTCATCAAGGATAACAACGCTATCCTCCTTAGGAATAAGAAAAATAAAAGTATTATTCATGGAATCCAATATACTCCCAGTGATTCCGAGACGTGGGTGTTAGAAAGTGGGATGGGGCGCGTGTGGAGGTGTCCATGGAGCCTCCACTTCTTTCTCCATGTGGTCCACATTCAATCAACCACCCATGCAATTAAATGTTGTTCAAAACTCAAAGCCTCTGGCTTCATTGCTCTCCATCATCGTTGAGTTGGATGTCTAAATCGAGGGTATTATATTCATGATGATAATATGTAGATAATTTATTGCTCACAGGCTAGATATTAATATGGATAGCAAAGCAGAATGTTGTTGCATTCAAAATTGTTGTCAATAACAATTTGGTGGTGTTCATTGGTGTTGCAAAGTTGGGCATATTTTTGGGCAGGCAGTGATCATTGAGGTGGGCATTTTCTTTATCCTCTCCATTTCATCTGGATCTTGGGTCATTCATACTCTAATTTTTATCCAGAATTTGCACAGGTATGCACTCCCACCTCTCGCCCAAGATTTGAATATGTCCAGATGGTTGAGGGACATTCCACGAAGGTCCAATAAGGGATACACTGGCGTTGGACGTAGAGGTTTCAATAATTGTTTTGACAATGGATATGATAATTCAGTCCCAGGTCACATGCACAATTTATTGGATGATTTGGAGGAGGAAATGGTAATTCAACAACCGATAGGTATATGTTTTGAGGTCCTTCAAAGAAATTATTGGCGTGTTTGGAACATGTTATCCTAGATTCTTATTCAGGCCCAAAACCGCGGCGAGGAAAACATCTCTCGGTCCTCTCCTTATCCAACTCCTGTTGCACATGCTTCTTCCTCTGCTTCTCCTTCACTGGTCTCTAGAACAAAGGAAGCTCCTATTGGAAAACCATCGAAAGAGGATTTGGGGAAACAAAATCTTAACGAGCTTCCTACTAAATTGGATAGAACAAATATAGCTTCCATTAGTTGTTACAAGAGGAGGAAGGTGGAGAGTGGACAAGCAAATATCGAATCCTTCCGGAAAACACAACCCCTCATGACCAAAGACGTCGTGAATGATTCTTCAGAATTGATTGCGTACTGATTCCCTAACATGGAGGGGATTCCAGACACCGTGGAAGCAGGATGTAGCACCGAGTAATTTGCACAGCCTCCACATCCTTTGTTTTCTTAAAGTTTTCAAGTTTTCTATTTTTTTAACGTTAGTATTGATGGTAGTTTTTACAGTCTTTTTTCCATTGCCCTGCATGGATTTGTTTCTTGGAAGTATTTCAAGGTTTTGTATCCAGGCATAAGCCTTTTCAACACATTTTTGAAAATTTTTCGATAGAAGGACAAACTATGACAAACTTGGAATATGAAATTATGCTTGGGTAGTAGGTATGATTTTTGTTGCAGAAGTCAGAGACTCCCTAGAATCTCTGTAGAGTGATATTCTCATGAACACTTGTGCTTGTATTCTATTTGTTGTATATTATTATAATTTTGCCATGAAACTTACAAAAAAAACACTCCCAATGATCCTAGACTCTTCTATATAAGCCAAAAGGTTCGCTTCAATAAGTGTTGGAAGGCAGATTGGATGCACATGGTGCGACATAGGAGAAAATGAGAAGTGTCCAAGTAAACTACGCAAGAGGAAGATGTCGACAAGTGGTCGGCTTGGTAGAATTATTCTAAATTTGGTCCAAGTTAGTTAGGAAATTAGTTGTATGTGGACCTTTTTGTAAAGGTGAAAGCCTATAAATAGAGTTAGAATTGTAGTATAAAGAGGATCTGATATGTGCTCTAGAGCGGATCTTAAGTCTTGGTTGAGCTATTTTGCGAACTATTTTGTTTTATGGGTTTGGTCTGAGACTTTCGACCAAGGGATGTGTCTTGAAGATTTATTTTAACATGCGGAAGTAATATGATAAAGATGTTGTTGGAAACTCTATGTTCCCTTTGTCTGCGATGTGATCCATGATCTGATGGTTGTTGTCTTTGTGGCTAATTAATGTGATCTAAATGATGCGATCTGAACGATTAATATGTTGCAATCTATTTTCTTAATATTTTCCTTATATGAATGATGAGAAGTCTTCGCATGGTGAATGAATTCTTACATGTCGATCTCTTTTCTGCATAATAAAATGGTGTGATATTAGATATGATACGAATGATGGTAAATGGTTGAATGAATGATAAGATAAAACTCTTTTCTATATCTCTGAGTGGTATTGCGATAGAGAGAGATTAAGTGCGCAAGTCCTCTTCTCTTATGCAGAAATGTGGTTCCTACAACCCTCCCTCAAACATCTCGAGTGAGACTGCATCTGCTCCGCAGATGTTGCTAGATAGGGTATAACCTGTAAAACACAATGGTAAAAATGAATTACTTTGATCCCTTTTTATTAACTTTGAAATATAAAATTTTATTATTTTATTTCATTTTTTAAATTATTTTTACCATTTTGGTCCCAAAAAAAACATATTTAAATTAAGATAGTAATGGGATTTACTATCTTGGTCAAAATACCATTACTATCTTGATTTAAATATGGTTTTTAACACCTATTGTGGAGATGCCATGTCAAACACAACAACATAGGCTATGACGGAGCTTAATTTTTACTTTTTCGTGCTTCGACATGAAAAATATCTGAGTGATTGTGATACATAATCGTGCTCATTAAAAGCCAAGTAAAAAGGTGTCAAGCTTATTCTTTGGTAATTCTCGTGCTCGTAAATACATGAGAATAAGTTACTGACTATACTTTTATCATTTTTTTGGGCTTGTAAAATTGTTACGAAAAAAATTCCCTAAAGTTGTCTTTAAGCTCTTTTAAGACTCCCAAAACATGAAAAGATCGTTGAGTGAACGTGTCTCTTTCACGCTTACAAAAGTACTTGAAATGATGTCCAATTGGTGATAGTTTACCCCTTTTTCGGACCATTTGGACTAATCACGAGAAAAGAATACTCTAATTTGAGCATGGATGTTTTTACAGTGTATCAACATTGTGTTTGATCTTATGGATTATCACTGTGTTAAGGTTTAAACATGATCAATGCATTTCAATTGGACACCCCACTCATCTTCAGGATCAGGTTGAAGTTGTTGAAGATTGGGAGGTAAGAATGGAGGATAAATAGGTCAGGAAGGAAATAACCCATTAAGACATAAAAATAAAAATAAAAATAATGGTTAGATTAAATAGGAGAAGAAGTTAAATTTCTTAAAAGAAATAATAAAAATAAATTAAGAAATTAAGAAAATCAACCTAGGGTTCAGAATTTAATAAGAGGAAGTCAAAGAATATAAAGACCGAATGAATAAAAAGAGGAAAAATAGACTTTTTTTTCAGGAATAGTTTAAAAATTATTATAAAAAGTTTAAGCAGTTAGAAAATGTCAAATTTAAAATCTAAAAAGATTTGATTATTAATTTTTTTTCGACATAATTTAAACATTAACCATTTTTTTAAATTTTAAAAGTTAAAACTAAAACTAAAATTAAAATATAAAAATGTTAAAATTTTCTATTTTTTTTATAGAAAAGTTTGAACTATTTACACAAAAGAAATACTGTAGTTAACCATTGACTAAAAGAGTTGTCACTTTTTAAGGCTTAGGGGACTAAATATACGAAAAAAGATCTTTTTGGAGTCTTTTTTTAGAGATTTTTAGACTCTATAAACATGAAAAATCACCAAGTTTTCCTTCTCTAGACTTGTTAAAACTACACATTGAAGCACCATTTTGGGACCAAACCCCTCATTTATCAAGTTCGTAAAACATCTGATATTGGACTCGTCCGAAAGATGCACTATAACGAGCATATGTTATCCTCCTCAAACTCGTGAAAAACAAAGAGGTACTCATCAATCATGATGGTGAAAATGTGGGAAGGGAATGCATTTGAATATTTATTTATGGAAGCTTATCGTTAGTCGTGAACAAGGCACCTATTTGCATTTTATTCAAACAATTGGGTAATCAGCTTGTCTTCAATTCATGCAAATTCTACGAGTCATACGAAGAATGCATTAGTCATTTGTTGCATTACATTTTAGTTTATGTCTTGTTGAGTTAATGCTGCTGTTAACACCCAAAAAGGGTTCACTACCTCATCTACCCCATTACATGGCTCATTTGTCCATTTTCCTACCATATTTCCATAAAAAAACCCATAAAACCATCTAAAAAGCCTCCAAAAGGCTTAAAATGCCTCCAAAAGGCCATAAAACCCTCTTTTCCTCCAAAAAATATCCAAAATTCCTCCAAAAAAGCAAAAATCTCCAAAAAGGAAGAAAAAATATAAAATAATGAGGAAAAGGAGGAAAAAACCCTAAACAACTGAAACCCTAAACATCAAACCCTAATCCTAAACCGGCACTCCCCCACTATAAATAAGTGATGGAGACCCCTCATTTCATATACACAATCACAAGTATCCTGCCTCTGCCAAAATTGCTCTTGAAACCCTAGCTCACCATTGAGCTATTTTCACCATTGAGAGCCCCTTTTGGCCCATTTCCACCATTGGAGAAAGAGAAGGAACAGCTTGGAGCTCGGAGCCACCTACTCGGACCAGCGCAAAGGGCTTCACCAACCTCCACATTGGAGGTCAGATCAATAAAAAATCATTCTTTACTTTTTGCTGTTTTGCTTCATGAACATGTTTAGATTAGTTTTTATTTCTGTTTAGCACTTTTTATTTTACATTTATTGAACTGCTACTAAGGAATCCATTCTCCTTAGTAGGTGCTCATTCGCACACGCTAGGGGTAAAACCCTAGCAACAGCTGCCAAGTCACTTATTGTGTCGTTGAATGTTCAAGATAATTCTTTTACCCAAGTCATCCTTTGTAGTTGTTAAAGCCTTCTTTCATGTCATCCATCCTTGACTCTATCCTAAAGTTACTTCGTACTCAAAATCACTTCACAAAACCTTGTTCATGTTTCGTGTCGATGATGAGGGAAACATCATGGCCCTCCTTCGACTAGTCTATTATTGTATACTTCAACACATCATCCAATAGGTAGACTTAGAAACTAGTTAGTACCTTGGACCTATATGCCTCAATTTTAGGTTTCCTTGCTTACAATAGTAGGATTACTTCATCATCCTCTTATTGGGATATTCCACTGAGTGTTCGGCTTCAGCTCGTTAATTCACATTTGATGGAATGTACTAGGGTACCTAGGGAATCATTTACATCAATGGTGATATCCCTCACACTTATTAATGGTATACCTCAAAGACCGGTAATCAAGTGGTTTATACCATGTTCAACATCATAACATCTATTCACATGGATAGAATAGTACCATTCGGGTTTGGGATGAAGACCTTGGGTTTCTTTTAGGCATGTACTTGTATTGTCTACCTTCCCCAGGTTGCGATGGATTATTTTTTGTATGGATCATGGCATAGATCCACAATGTATGTCTAGTGCTATGCTCAAGTTTGAGTCATTATGACATAGATATATAGTGTGTTCGGTAGCTATGTCCAGATTTGGAGTCCTTTTGGAATGTGTCTACATTGTATTTTGGTATCCATGGCATAAACGTCTTCACATGGATATGCAATGTATTGGTAGGAAGACATGTTATGAGTCATTGGGATACATATATCATATATTGTTGTACTACAAAGTCCTTGTTATATGTTGATGAGATTCCAACTCGTGGTATTTTCCCTTAACCTTCATCTAGCAAAGTATTTAACCTATCCCTTCGCTCTAGTTTCATACTTTGGGGGGGAATCTGCTACGCGGAAATTTAGTCATAGCCATAATAATGAACCATGTACCTCTAAACTTTCCTTAATGCCTCAAGTACCTTTTCCAAAACTTTCCTAGAAGATGAGAGTCATGGAGTTTTCCCTTCAGACAACTTAATCAGTAGCCCTGTCACAACTTTCTATTTGACAACCTGCGCCACTCTTCATTGTCCCCGGTTACTTTTTGGAAACTTTATAAATTTTCATAGGCTTCCTTTATGCATAATGAGACACCTTCAATTTTGGTAAGCTACTCTTATACAAGGTGCAAAATTGTCTGTGCGAATGAAACAAAAGTTTGAGGAGCTTCTAGAAGAAGCCCTTGTGGATGGATATCCCCTCATTATTGGGTGGATCTCATTGAAATTCCTAATTTTATGGGATCTCACCCTAACATTCTCCCCTTATCTCTCAACACCCCTCTATCCCTCTTGTCCTATAAATATAGGCTCATCCCCATGGGTGAGGAGGAGAATAGATAGTATGTAGATGTTGGTGGAATTTTTCTAGAGTGTTGTTGAATATTTGTTATCCCTTTGAAGCAAGGTGACTCTTTGAGGCATTGGATCATTATAAGGAAGATTTCAACACCAAGGCGTGGTTGTAATTCTCTCCTTCTCATTTTTTTATTAATACAACAAATATTCTCCTTTCTCACAATGATTTGCTCATAATTATTGGTGCTTTCTTCCTTGGTTGTTAGCATAGATTCTTGTTGCTTGCATTTGTCTTTTTCTCTTGGTAGGCCTTACACGAGTTTCACTTGGAATAATAGAGTGAAGGAATGAAACTAGGACAACCATCTGATTGCCAGGTTTTTATTCTTTTCTATTTGCATTAGAATTACAATGATTTAGAGAAAGGTCATATTTGTCCATGTTGTTTGTTGTATTTTAGGTATTCTGAATTAGGGAGTTTGGTCTTTGTCTGCATCGACCAAATAATCCTCAAACACTTAATGGAAACATTGGTCTAGATGCTATGGAACAAACCTCACAAACAAAAATTGATCATAAATAGGTGAACCATAACATATGGTTGCATCCTTTTCACACTGTCAAAAACCACAACTACAACTTTCTCTATATAAACTTTCCCTTCCATTTATACTACATGGTGCAATGAGATTTCCTCCACTACACAATTCCCTCTGGACATCACCATACAGCATTGGGATTCATGTGCTAGATTAGGATAGGGATAAGAAATGGGATAAGGACTCATGTTGTGTTCTACATAGTCAATCATAAATCCTTGTTATAGGGTCTTCAAAACTCATTACAATGCATTCAATATTCAACAGTATAATGTATCTCCTACTCAAGAGCATGTATTTTCTAGACACAAGAGCATTCCACTTCGTTGGAAATCTCAAGACAAAAAAAAAGAAGAGAATGAGAGAAAACTCATTCCAATACATAAATAGCCATTCGAATCCCCCAAGTGAGTGACTCAATTTCCAAGAGTGGTAACTCCAAAGGTTAGAAGCCAACTTGAATTGATGAGAGAGAGGAGTTACACATTTATGATATTCCTTCCTAAAATAACAAAAGGTGGATTAAGGAGGGAGTTACACTTTTTCCAAGGAGTGCAAGCTAAAAATAGCTAGTGAGGGCACATGAGTGGATAAGACATCACAAGATTCTAAGGAGGGCTCACTAGACAAGTAGGCCCCACCAATCATCGAAGATGACATAATAGTTTCTCCATAACCCAAAGTAATAAAAAATAGGGTCCAACAAGTAATGTTAGGGAAAGCACCAACTTCTAGTCCCCAACCCCCTCACAAGTGGAATCCATGTTGAGATAGTTATTTGATTAAATAATAATAATAAAATAATAATGTCCAAATTCCATAGTCCAGAGACCTAGTTCCCAATAATAAAGAAAATAATAACATATGTCTGGGGCTTAACATCCGAGGTTTGCATCCTTCATGTGTATAGGGATCTCATGATCAAGATTATAATGCATGCCATTCGAAAAATACATAGGCATGCATCATAGCCATCATCTTTTCCCCAACCATGTCACATGAGCGCTATCTAAATGCGTCATCACTTAGGATTGATATACTTACAATTGGGAAACTCTTAATCATGAGAATATAACATTTACGCATCCTCATATATAATCATATTTCATGGAATATCACATATCATATTAAGTATCCTAATGTGTAAAATTAATCAACACAATGACTTGTGTTTTGCAATTAAGTTGGTCATATTAAATCTAGTTCTCTCTTAATTCAATAACAAGAAATAAGCCCAACTTCAAGAAAGTTAGGGAAAAGGCACAATGATATATTTTCTTTGACCATGCACCTTCTTGTTGAGTATGTGGTGGTTTCTAAAATCAAAGTACTTGGAAAATATAGATTAACAAAGGAATAAGGACACTAGGGCAATTGATAGTGTTTTGATTGTTAAAATATATGAGCAAGTACAAGGATTTAGTATGCAATGAGAGATTGGCATAAATACAAGTGGTGCTTTTGAGTATTGTGCCAAAGGATTTAATTGTTAATTTTGAGTCTTGGATATGGTGATAAAACTTGCAACAATGAAAGAGAAATGGGACTCATGGTAATTTGTAGGATTATGCATTGAAATATTATAGATGCTTTCTCAATATCATCTAATACCTAGCCGCAGGGGTTGAGATTACAACATAGCATTAATGGCGAGTAAAAGAAGTAAAATTAAAAAATATAATGATAACACTAATGAAATATTGTTACAGCTTTGATTATAACTGTATACTCCATGTTCTCATCACAAATGATCACTCATGTGAATTTCGAAGTATTTCGATCAAATTCTTAATGACATTCAAACAATATAAATTAATTAATGTTCGGGTGGTTAGTGATCCCTACTAGCTTAATCCTCTACAATTATCTGAGGTGTGCTTATTAGTTCATATTAAACAATGTATAACTAGAAATCCATTCCATCGTAGAGTTTTTAAGACCATCAAGACGCCAATTTGCATAAGGATTGCACTTTGGCTTATGGGCCCTATTGGTGCATAATTTTTTGGTCTAAACAAATGAAATCTTGGGACTACAAAGGAGGATAAAGTAAGGCTTTTAGGGTCTCTGACTACAATGGACCCAACTAATTGTGGGACCTATAAAGAAACACTATTCAAAAATTTAATGTTTATGACTTGTTTTCTACTTCACATTTTAAGTTGAAGCAATCAAAGAAAAAGTTGAATATGTTGTTTGACCTGGAATTGGAAGCTTCCTAAATGTCCTTTATGCTCCACATCAATTGAAACACAATTTTGAGGTCATAAATGGGATTTATGCATTTACAAAGCCAAAGACCAATGAAACAATTTTTATTGAGTGGAATTATATTTTGTCGAGTTGTTCATTGGATTTATTTACAATCCAACTTTACCTGGAACTTGTTGATGAATATGATTGCTTATTCATCAATATCCTCACCTACTAGAATTGCAAAGGGGATCATTCATTGAATGAGCTTAACTATTTGAATGCGTCGAAGGTCCTTGAACAATGAATTTTTTGTTATAACATCTTGACACTTCATTTGGGTTATTAGTAGCAATTGTACCTAGGGGTGCAATAAAAGAACGCTGTGTTGCAAGCTAAGCAAGGAGATGTGGATATATACAACAAGAAAGAGAATTTGAAATGTTGAATCACAAATTGTATCATAATATTATATTATGTGATTAAGCTCATTTAAAGAATTTAAGAAGTCCACTGTAAAATGTTAAGTGGTTGATGCTGGGTTCATTTTTCTAGCTTAGCCAAATAGACCAAGGTGAATGAATACTTCTTACACATGAAGGATGGACTTCTGGGTTTGGGTTTCTAAGGTAACTCTCATATGTCCATTTATGTGCATTCTTGTCATTATTTTATCATTTTTTTATGCTTAGTCCTAACAGAAATACTCTTTAGAATCTAGGGTTGAGCCAAACTTTAAGTGAGTACATGTGATTAGGTAAATCTCATGGCAAGTGTATTTATAAATTACTTAAGGAATGGGAAGAGTATTAATGTTAAAGAAACATCATTACATGGATGTGTTGCTATATTAAGAAAA
>LPNX010381183.1:236575-322498 GCA_001517045.1 Pseudotsuga menziesii
TCTAAGTTTAAATAATACAATCTATTTTTAAATCAAATTAAAACATATTATTGTTATTGAATATATTTCCATTGTCACAGTATATACAAAAGCTGATATTTAAAAGTAGAAAATGTAAATTATGAGAAAAAATACATCAAAATTTCAAAATTTTCACGAGTGAATACATCAAAATTTCAAAATTTTCATGAGTCAATTAAGCAAGAGTGTAAGCCTTTCCACTAATGCTGCGTATGAAGGGGATGAACTCTTTGAGCTCTGAGTTAGAATTGAAACCTTTGAAGCGTTTTGCAGGTATTCAAAATATTCCGAGAGATTTAAGGTCGAATTTAAATTTTAACTTGCTAGTGCATCTTCGCCTTTTTCTTTTTATTGTTTTGCAAGTATGAAACAGTATTTACCGATCATGGATCTACTCTCTCAGTTTGATTTGGAATTGCAAGCCGTTGATTATCTAGGACATGTCAAATTCTGAGTTAGGCTAGTGTGTCTGTGTCTTGATTTTTGGTATAATGTGCGGCTTGATATTTAGTTTTCCTGTCTGTGAGTGTGTCAAGCAAATTGCAATATGGCAACATCATGCCCTCCATAGAGATCACTGCGCTTCATTCTTGACTACATTAATATTAATAATGTTATTTTATTCAATAAATTGGCTACCTAGTACCCAGATACTTTTACCCTTCATTATTGACTACATTGTTATTTTATTGAATAAATTGACTGCCGAGTAGTTGCAGTTTTGTTACATAATGCAGTCTCGATTCCCCCTGGCTATGGCTATGTAGGAAACCAGACTCTTCTCACAACAGATCATAATGGCCCGGTGCAGTTCTCTTTTTATCTGTGCTAGCAAGATGCTCCGTGTGATGATGCCAACTCCGGCCGTTTTAATTCTATGGCTTGCTTTTGCCCATTATGTTGTTTTTATCTGCCAAGGAGATGTTGGGGACTTTGTCACCAAAGATATCTTCAATGAAATTGTTCTCCGTGATGTGCCTTTATCCAGCGGTGGCATTGAGGATATAGTTACCCAAGCTTTCTTCCATGGAATTTTATCTCGGGCTGCTGATGGCTGCGAAGGAAATAATTTCTATACATATAATGATTTCATTGTTGTGACCAATGCATTTTCTAGCTTTGGAACAACTGCGAACTCGCTGCTTTCTTCGCTAACGTTGCTCACGAGACTGGCAGTATGATTCACATACATACTTTCTCTTTCTATTAATATGATCTCTGAATTTATAGATATTCGGAATTGGTTGTTTACCTATGTTAACAAATATAATGACTCATTGACAGGTTTTTGCTACATAAAGGAGATAAACAAAAGGGACTACTGTGATTCCAGCAACAAACAATATCAGTGCGTAACTGGAAATCAATATTATGGGCGTGGCCCCATCCAACTCACATGGTATGGATTTCTAGTAACCTGCTAAATGTAATCCGTCATATGCAAACTCTATTCCTGTATATCTTAGAGTGCTCATTATTTCTACAAAATTAGTTTTCCTCGTTGGTAGATGCCTTAAGGGGCAACGTATTAGTAAGAATTAGTAGTTAACACCTATCTTCATTGTTACATGTAAATTCCTATCTCATTATTTAATCCACGGGGTTCAAGCTTTCACTTATCATTAAAAATATTCATTAATCAATATTGGAGTTATGTGATTATCGCTCTATGCATTGTAAAGAAACACATTCCTCAACGAGTAAAGAAACACGAGTTATTATTTTTGATGTATTCATGTAAGTTATTATTTTTGATGAATAAATGTCCAGAGTAAATGAATAACGAGTTATACATCAAAATACATCAAAATTTTCGCTCTGGACATTGTAAAGAAACACATTCCTCAAAATGAGTTATTCATTTTTAATCAATATACATCAAAAATATTCGATAATCAATTATTAATTGAATATGTTATTCATTCTGGAAAGAGTTACGAATTGAGATCGATGAAAACAAAATTAATATTAATGCAATTTGTATCTAAACGAGTTGGCAAGCACTCATTTATCATGCTCAATATTTAGTGAGTTGCCTGATTTTCTGTGCCCAACATCATTCAATAAAGAGGACATATTTAATATGAATGGGACATTTCAGAATTGAACTCTCGACCTTACCCAAAATATGGCAAATCGACCATGCAACCCAATGCCCTTGTGAGAAGCCCAGCTGTCGAATCCGTTGTGCATCGAATCATGTTATCAATTCAACAAATGCCGCCATATTGAAAGACTAAATCCATAAAATTTGGCAGTCCCTGGGCTAGGCGTCTGTCCAAACTTTGACCTACCTCCATACTTCAGTAAAAAAACGTCGCTGTTTATTTTTATAATAATCTTGGAGTGTTTTGATACATTTTGCAGGCCATTTCAGTGTGTCTGTTTGAAAAGGCCCCAGCCAGATTAAGAGGAGTGCTTAATATTGGCCTCCAGTGTTTCACAACCAGCGGCATCCTGGCAGCTAACCTAATAAACTATGGCACAAACAAAATCCAGGGTGGTTCTGTAACTCCTTCAACATCCGTACTATGGTATGTTTGCATGTTTTTTACCTGTGCAATTTTTTTTTCTTTCATTATGGATTTGATATTTTATTCACTATGCAGTTTGGCTGGGTATTTTTTCATGGCACAAACAAAATCCAGGGCGGTTGGGGAAGCGGGTTTCCTTAGCCCTGGCATCATGGAGGCCAATGAAATGTAAGAGAGAAGGTGCCTGTAACTCCTTCAACATCGGTACAACCCTATGTTTGTATGTTTTTTTACCTGTGGGACCGATAAACATGAGGGTTGTTTTCAGAGAAAATGCAAATTTGCTTTAGTCCTCAGGCCAGCCAGTGCCAGTGAATGAATTGGGAGTTACTTTGCAAGGTTTGCTGCATGGAGCTATGTATTACCTGGTATGGCTGATTTTTTACTGTATTATAGCTTGACGGTGAAGGCATATAGCATTCCTTGTGATGACATATCATTCTGTTAAGGCATAATTTATGTTACAGTTGCAGAATATATTTCATTTTGCATGATACGAAAATTTTGTTTATTTCTTGAACTTATGGTGACCTTTGGATTGAACCATCCAGGGCTCTTTCAAAGGGAAATAAGATGAATCACTATTACCAAGACAACTTTGATTATTTGGTAGATGATTACGAAATGGCTGATTTTGATGATGACGTTGAAGAAGATGGCCGCACCCGGCTTAGGACTGATGTAGGCTCAGATTCTGAAAATGAATTCGATTCAGTGAGTTCCTACTTGGGTCGTTGCATCTCTAAACAAAATACTGGTTGTTCTTTCAAAGTTTTTTAGTCTGTAGATTTTCCTGATGATGTGTAGAAGATCTGGTGCCTCATCTAACTCTTAGTTGTGTTAGGGGTTGATTGTGATGATAGTTCTGATGTTGGATTGGATTTGTGATCTGGGTTTGATTTTCTGCAGAACATTAAGTCATCTGACACAACAGGTGTTCAAGCCAGGGGTGAAAAAGATATTCAGGGTATTCCATGGGATAGATTGAACTTTACAAGGGAAAAGTATAGAGAAACTCATTTACAGTAGTATAAGAACTATGAGAATCTTCCGCGGTGTCGACGCAATCTTGACAAGGTACGCATTTGCAATTTTGGACAGACTCTCTGTTTGGTTGTTCAATTTGTTTTTCAGTCTTTTCTTTGAACGCGCTCTTCATCTCTGATCTGTTTGAAGGCGGTAACTCATTGTCATGTCCTTTTGTGGCTGCCCATGTGGTTTTCATTTTCACGCAGGAGTGCACGCATTTTGAAAGGGGATGCAGTTTTTATGATTTTCGCCACAACACTAGATCTGTCAAGGCCACTATGGATTTTCTATAAAACCTAACTAAATTTCTCCTTGAGAACTATGTGCTTAAGGAAAAGCTTACCACATCAACCCTAAAGAATTTAACTTTCTTTTAGGGGACGCCATGACCCTTTAAAGCATGTAAAAATCTTTCAATACTCCTCTTCTAACAAATAACAAACTATGATTAGGGTTTGTATTGCATACCTTTTCTAGATCTCCACCCTTGTCGGGATGGTTTTTGATAGCTGCCTTTCTGTAAGCTTTCTTCAGTTCATCCTATGAAGCACTCTTTGGCACTCCCAGAACTTCATAATATCTGGTGTTGTCACTCTTCTTAGGGGCACGAGCTCCAAACATTTTCACTTATGAAAATCAATCCGGTGAAACCCTTCAGCTACAAATTCTTGAGATATACAAACACGCGACGTCCTAGAGCCGTTCGAGTTTTTTCTTAACAGCAGTGAGAGAGAGGCGAGGTGTCCCAAGCTGTATTTTCGTCACGACTATGTTTCCAGCTATGCATTCTGTGAAAACCTCGTTACAGCTCAAGTGAATACCGTTCCGTGCCCTCCTCCATGACAGATCCCGTGTCTGAAAACCCTAAAGCTCCAAACATGATAATCCAACAGCTTAGCAAACACTGTCAGTACCGTCTTTCATTTCAGAACTCCAGCTGATTATCACTTTTATTCCTATCAACAAATCCACAGATGCAGTGGCAGTAGCAGTAATGGCGGACTGCACTGTGCAAATTTAGACCGCTTGACCATAAGCAGCAACAGTAATGGCGGACTGGACATCAACGATGGAGATTATCCGAATCGTTGGACGAGAATATCGACGGATGAAAAACCAACAAGCATTTATTTTGGAGAGTAGACTCCACTTGTTAAACACCTTACGACGTAATTATGTGTAAGCCAAACACTAAAGGATAAATTGCATAGAAGGGAGTCCAATGAGTTTTTAAACTATATTTTCACCCAACACTAGATTAAAATCATAAATAAGAAAGGATAGGGATTTTTTCATCAAGTGAAACACCCACTATATGACAAATCATAATATTCCAAGCCTAGTGCCTCTGTAAATTTCGATTTCACACTAATTAATTGAAAAATCACATCGTTCCAAGCCTCATGAAACTTTAAGTTGTGTTTTTTTTCTTGGGAAAATGGGGATGTTTAATCAATATTACACATCCACTTTTCTAATTAATTGCCTCTTATTGATGTATCCCATCACCGTTCCATTGTGTGGTTATTTATTTTATTGATGATTATTTATCATCTTTTGGAAATGATGAGAGTTTTTTATATGTTTCAAAGCTTCTTTTACCATCCATGAATGTTCAAAGGTGCGTTTCAGAAATTTTGGGGTTTAAAATGGGATTTATAAAAAAACGAGCCAACAGTAAATTCTTGTGAGTTGGAATTCAAGAATTGATAGAATTTCAATAAAATGAGTCAACCATAATGGTTAACTTGACATATTTGTCATAAAAAACTACTTTCTGAGTTCGTATTTTCAACATATCTCCTTGTGTTTTTACTCAAATTTCGAGCGGGAGGACTTGTTGGATGCAGAATTAAATTCCGCATCCAACGAGTACCCACACCGCATACTTTTGAGAGACCTTGCTACCCCAAAAAACAAGAAATATGTGAAAAAAATTTGATGATGACATTCCATGATTATTTATCATCTTTTGTAAATGATGAGAGTTTCTTACATGTTTCAAAGCTTCTTCTACTATCCATGAATTCCCAAAGGTGCATTAGAGGAAATTTGGGGTCTAAAATGGGCTTTATAAAAAAACGAGCCAACAATAAATTGTTGTGAGTTGAAATTCAAGAACCAATAGAATTTCAATAAAATGAGTCAACCATAATGGTTGACTTGACATATTTGTCATAAAAAAACTACTTTTCGTATTCGTATTTTCAACATATCTCCTTGTGTTTTTACTCAAATTTTGAGCGAGAGGACTCGTTGGATGCGGAATTAAATTTTGCATCCAACGAATACCCACATTGGATACTTTTGAGAGACTCTGCTACCCCAAAAACAAGAAATACCTGAAAATGTGATGAGGAAAAAACTATATTTTCATTCGTATTTTCAACATATCTCCTTGTGTTTTTACTCAAATTTCGAGCGGGAGGACTCGTTGGATGTGGAATTAAATTATACATCCAACGAATAGCCACACTGCATACTTTTGACGGACCCTGCTACCCCAAAAACAAGAAATACCTGAAAATGTGATGACATCATCATCACATTTTTCAAGTATTTCTTGTTTTTGGGGTAGCAGGGTCCGTCAAAAGTATGCAGTGTGGCTACTCATTGGATGTATAATTTAATTCCACATCCAACGAGTCCTCCCGCTCGAAATTTGAGTAAAAACACAAGGAGATATGTTGAAAATACGAATGAAAATATAGTTTTTTCCTTTCTTTCCTCCAAAATTAATAAATATTATTTTATTATTTTCTTTAGAAGGTCCATTTTAGACCTCAAAATTCCTCTAATGTGTATTCATGTAGCCAAGGTATTTCTTCCTCCAAAATAATGTGTAGTAACTCTAGATGCCTGAGCATTTTCCTATGATTCAATTTCATTTTGGCTTGGTACTAGACATTGTAGCCGATTCAAAATCATTTGAATCAAAATCTCAATCCCCATTTCCAATTGATATCATGCTTAGGAAAATTCCAAATTGAATTATTATATGTGGGAATATTATCACTCAGTAAAATGACTAGTTGAAGTGATGGCTATCTTCATCAAACATTTAAGAGTCTCAAATGTAAGAAGTTCTACACTCATGGTCAATCTAATAAAGATGAACAATAGTACCATAGTTTTCATGTAGTTGTAATCATAATTAGTAAATATATTGAAGTGATATTTGGAAATAAGTGAGGGAAAACCATTTACATGCAATTCAAGTAGCAATATAGCATCATATTGGGTTGTTTCACCACCTTGAACTTCATACAACCTTTTCATATCATGCAAACTTAAAGGTGGTGGTGAAACACATGAAAGTTTATTGATAATAGGCATGGGAGTCTCTTGTATTCCACCATTACAAAGGATCGCTTCAAGCTTCATGGAGTTCCATTCAGTCTTTTATCTCATTGCAATTATCCACTTGGCTATCATGGAAACCCCATAACTTAAACAAATTCATAGATGACCAAGCTTTGAGGAAGACATGGTTCCCTTCAAGGCTCTTGTTTTATGGCCCACATTATTGCCATTATTTTTATATGTTTAATTTGACCTTCCCTATATTTACATGTTATTTCATAACTAATTGAATGAGCCATGAAATATAAATTCCTTTTATTGTGTAGGCAAAAAATGTTGTATATAACCATTATTTGATGCTAGAAATTTGATGGTGGAATCTAAGTTTCCTCTCCCCACTTTTTAGAGAATCATTATGAGTTTCCTCTCACCATTTTTTTTGTCATTCACACTCAATTCACTTCATTCATTTAAAGATACAAACGAGTTAAAATTCACCCATTGTTCTTGTTTAATAAAGGATATGCTTATATGTAGAGATGTGAGATCAACATGAGGAAAAGAGGATTGATCATAAGAATGTTGTTGGAATGAGAATCTCCACGAAAAGTGGAGGATCAAGACAAAGCCTGGATCAATTTTCAATCATGGAGCCATCGGGTCCCATTTGTGTGTGAATGTAACTTGGTTATTATGCTCAAAAGTTATGCTTATTAATGGATTAGTTAAGGGTAAATGGAAAAATGTAAAAAAATGATTTTTGATGTAAATGGAAGTAGTGGAGCATTTTTCCCCACCTTCATAGGGCATGGGATAAATAGAGTGTTTTGGGAGGTCATTATGCATGCATTTGTCTTGGTTGAGTGTCAAAAAAACCCCTTTTGATTCAGAAGAGTTGTGAGTGCATTGTAATGTCAAGGGAGTAAGTTGTGCAACTCCGTTGCATGCCATGGGAAAGAGAGGCTCATATACTTTAGATTCTTTGGTTAATAATACAGAAAATATGAGCATACTTTAATAGCGGCAATTGGAACGATATTAATTCCCATCCACTTGTTGTCTATGTTACGTCAACTTATTCTATATAAGTTGAAAATGTGACGAACTCTCATTTAACGGATGGATTCTGGACCAAGAGAGATTTTAATCCTGATCTGTCTCTTTCTACTTTCTGAATGGATTGTTAGCTATACAATAGAACTAATGGATCCAAATTTTTTCTCTTTTAAGAGATTAATGGAATGGAGCGAATCAACAATTCAATTCTTTCTTTTTTATTTTGATATAATATAGTTGTTATTTCAAGTAGTCCATCATTCTATAATCAATCTTTGAAATAACTTGGAACAATTATTGATGTCACTTATTTTCAATTACATAAAGGAACTGGATCGAATATATCCTTCCTTTTCCCTCCCAGAATTCGATCCATTTATGGTTCCAACCATCTATAGCTGTGTAACCCTATTCCTAATATCTGTGGCTTCCATCAGATCAATTTTTGTGGAAGATATTGATAAAACTTATGCACGGGGTTACTTTGATGGATCTGCAGCTGGGGACCCAATGATTTGTGGGGCTGGAGGTATATTGTTCATATTTGATATTCATTTTTTTTCTTTCAAAGCAGGGTTAGGCTTGGGTACTAATAATTATGCAGAATTATGTGCTCTCAAGCTTCTTCTTATGCTGACTCGGAAGAATAATTTGGATAAAATTCAAGTTTTTGGGGATTCCCGGTTAGTTATAAACTGGGCATCTCGTAAGTATCGTTTACTAAATACTGAATTAGCCATGATTCTTCAAGATGTTCACTGTTTTGCTGACAGTCTTGATTATGTGTCTTTTAAACACATTTATAGGGAACGAAACTATAAACCAGATGCACTGGCTAAAACAGGTGGAAGCATTCTGGAAGGATCTTGGAGTATTATTTGTGAACAGAGAGGCGAAGACAATGTGGAAACCTTTTTCTAACTTTTGAAGCTCAGGTTCATATGGTACAGTGAGTTGGCTTGATGGACATCTTGAAGTTTATGAGCATGACTGGTTTTGTTGATGGCTATATGACTTTTTGATTATTTTCTATGATAGTTTTTGTGAATCCATTGATGGTATGAAACTTTGGTGATATTAATGCTTGGGCATTTGTGGTTTAAACTGATGTGATCAGCTTTTTCTGATTTCTTGGCTCAACGAACTTTCTACCCTTGATATCTGATGCATTGGTGTGATGAAATAAATAATATGCTTCATCTTGTCCCTCAGGTGATTTTCAAGCAAATATACTGAGAGCATGACATGCTGGCTGATGGCCTCTTCAAACAGAATGGATATGGAACTTTCTTTGAAACACTGGATGGCATGGTAAAAAACATGGCCAATTTATTAGCTGCTGAACTTTTTTCAGCATTTGATATTTCAGTATTTGATGTTATGCTTTATCATTCATGTTGAGACTTTTTCAGCCAGCTAGTTTTGCTCTGGATTGTCTGCTTGAGATCACCTCCGATTCACAGCATTATCTGACCTGATAGATCAGGAACGATGAAAAAAGTCTACTATGATCAGACTTTTATATTTTTCTGTTGGGTGGCTGTTAATACAGGCTTGATCATTGTTTTGTCTATGTGCTGAAAAGTAATTACTTTGAGGCAATTATCTGTATGTAATGACAACTTTATAGTTTGGGTCAGATTTTGGATATATTAATGGTACATTGTGCTCTTCATGAGGCAATTATATGTATCTAATGTCAACTTTATAGTTGGGTTTTTTTGTTATAATGGACATTAGGGCCATCTGCTGAATGTGAATAATATATTTACGAATTTTTTCTTTGGAAAAAAAACCCTATTCCTAATAGATTGACTCCCAAATAAAGGATCCAAACTATAGAAAATCCTAAACAAGCCACAATTGTTGGTTCTTCACCCTCCCAACCCTTATTCATTCTAGTATGCAGATAGATTGCGAATATGGTCCACTGTTCACCATGTGTTGGTTTTCTATCATGCAACTATGTAAACCTTTTTCCTAGTTGCATAAATTCATTATTGTAGGTTTTATTTAATTAATGGGTGTTTTAGAATAGGGTTTGTAGTGAATAAAATGTTGACATTATGAAAAGTGTCAACGAAAAAAAGAATGAAAATTTCTAGTGTAATCTCTAAAACTATATATCACAAGAAGAAGGTTTAGATTTCAATTGGGAAGCAAGTATGAATAAAAGCATGCCATACTCTATAAACACCAAGCCACATCACCGTAGAAGTCCCCGCCATGTGCAATATGACTAGGACATGCAAGCAAGGAAGGAGAATTTATTGTAAAAAATCACAAATTGTGTGCTCAACATATGTGCACCAAGAATCAAGATATTGTTCATTCACATGCCTTAGTATGATTTATTCTATTTTAAATAATTGAATATCTTATTGATTAAATTTTATGCTCATGACATGGTTGAATGGTGAACAAGAGAATAAAGAACAAAATGGTAAAGGTTGGAAGCCCAAGATAGGTGAATAGTCTAGCGTATATGAAGAGTCATAGAACTTGAAAGACCAAGGGCATCATAAAATCTAATAAACTGGAACTATTCCCTTCAATCAAAAGGTTATGTTTTCGGCATTGTAAGCTATCTTCATATGTGAAGGAAGGGGGAAAGGGGAAAGGAAAAGAATAAGAATAAGGATAGAAATAAAAGTAAGAATAGTATTACTATTCTTACTTTTATTTCTATCCTTATTCTTATTCTTTTCCTTTCCCCTTTCCCCCTTCCTTCCCTTCTCACGTTCAAGGATATTTATGGGTGTATAGCTCAGTTAGAAGGATTAAATACCTCGATAAGTGGCGATCTAATGCATTCAAATGGTGGCTCCACTGGAGATATAAGTGCAGATTAATGAGGTTGTTGTTATGTAGTGTTATAGTACCATTGTGGAACTATGTTTCGTCATAGGATTCACTCCTTATTCACTTCTGTTGGTGCTCATAGGAGTGGACATGATAGCTTAAGGGACTCTTCTTGTGTTATGATGTTTATTCTCACTTATCTTATACTTGCTAACTCCCGATGTGAAACAAAGGGGTGACTTGATGATTGGAGAATTTTCTTGGTTGCTCAAAATCTCTAATTACACATATGATTTAGTTGGTAGACCATTATCCCTATCATTATATGCATGATCATGTGTTATGTTTCTATTTATTGAGTGTATTTTGAGACAAGAGCTGCTAGCAGTCAGATTGTTTCACTTTGGTAGGGAGTTGGGAGGGTTCAACCTGAGTTCATTTCCACAGAAAATGTTGGACTATTCTCCCTACTATCAATTACATCTCTACCCTTTGTTATTTTATCCTTTACTTAGGATCTAGTTAACTATATTTCATAGTGTATTTTTGCATAGTATATTAGTTGCATTTAACTTTTAACTCAAAAACCTTGGATTACTATAGTTGGTCCATAATCGAAGGGCTTTCTATTTCAAGGGAGAAGGTATAATTGGGAACTTTAATTGGGAATGTATGTGAAGTTTACATGGGTCATTTTCCTATCTCAACAAGTGGTGGCTTAACTTATTTAGAAATTTTGGTGCATATCCAATCTAATAGCAAGAAGGTAGCTATGAGTTGAGAAATAAATATAATATTTCAATCAGATAGGAAGGTATAATGACATGTAGAGCATTGGTTAATTCTATCCACAAAATATTGGAATGCAACTTCTTGGTATAGGGAGGCAAGAAAGTGAACATCAAAAAATATTTTAAAGATTGCAATAATTTTCTACCTAAACAAAACACTTGCATTTGGCAAAGAACCTAACAAACTATGTTTGTCTCTACTCAAGTTTAATGACTTAACACAACTTTATGAGTTTACTTTGGATACTATCTCTTATGTAACCATGTTTAAAGTTATTTTTTAAAACCCTAGATCAAGGGTTAATTTAACCCTTGATTAATAGTTAGATCGATGAATAAATGAACCCTTGATCAAGGGTATGTTGCATCCAACACAAGTCCTTGATTAAGGGTCCAAAAACATGATGTTTTCCCTATGTACTTGCCAAAAATTCTAAAATTCCTTCATAGATCCACCCATCAACAAATGTGGCCAATAGACAACAATGACAACATGCTCGAACAAAACTTGTAGTCAACATCATCTTTTAATGGAGTAGACAATAGTTTCAAAGCTTGGTTGCTTGTGGAATTTAATGAGATGGATGGGTGGCCATAGGGACATCTAATCCATATCATTGCATTTACTGTGATTACAGAAAACATCATCAAAATATACATGTACTTATGGATTATTTTTTCTTTGAATCCTGATTGCATGAGAGTGACACATAAAATAGGCATGTGGAAGAAGTTGTAAATATTATATACTTTGTATTATGAATTATTGCAACACCATTGCATTGAGATGTAGAGTAACTATGTATAATATGACTACTATTGAAATACTAGTTAGCGGTTAAGTATTGGATGAAATACTAGTTAGTGGTTAGGTATTGGAGTAACCTCCTCTAACCTAACATTCTTTGCAATATTTACAAGATAGGCATTGAAAATGTTATACAAGTTATTGATGTAATCTTATTGTTTATGATTCTCCTCGAGTTCGACAATGAGGTTTTATATATATATTGTTTCTTTTGGATTAATAAATCAAATTAATAAGTTAAATTTTTTCTTTTTAATTCCACTTAAATAATTTATTTTTATTTTCTATATTAACCTTTTTGTTAATGTAGAAATGGGATATCAAGGAAATAAACTTGTTACAGAAATGGAGATTTGAATCGAAGGGGATCCATAGAAATTAATATTATAATATTTTTATAGACATGAAGATCCAAACAAAAGGATACAAGTAAGCACTACTTTATAGACTAAATTAAATCCAAATTGAAGGGGTATTAGCTTTAAGTTAGTTAATTTTTTGCTTAGATTTTAACATTGTATTTTACTACCCAATACGATTCTTGGTACACTCAATTCGTGCGGTCCCGTAGCTCAGTTGGTTAGAGCATTGGTCTTATGTTAAAGATCAGAGGAAGCCGAAGGTCGCGGGTTCGAGCCCCGCCGGGACCAGATAAAGGCATATTTGACACATCATAATTATTTTTGTGACAGAACAAAGAATTGTTTACTTGAAGCTCCGAACAGTCTACTATGTAGCCCAGTTTCAACATGGCTCTTGCGAAAGAACAACGAAGAATTGTGTATCACATACTGCTTAATAGAGTTGTTCCTTCGGTGGGCTCCTGTCACAACCCAGATTAACTTACTTCATGAAATTTCATTGTAGTGCTAAGTAGAGTATTTCAACTTCTCTCTGAATAAAACTAAAGAATTCTATTGTAAGTAGAGTATTTCAACTTCTTTATGAATAATAATAATGTAGAGTATTTCAACTTGCCTATGAATAAAAATAAAGAAAACCTTATGTAGAGTACTTCAATTTCTCTATGAATATAATAAAAGTATTTCAACTTCTCTATGAATAAAAATAAAGAAAACTTTATGTGATAAAATGCTATAACTAGCCATTTTGAAATATATCTAAGTTTGGACCTTAGAATAAACTGAAGTACAATTTACATAAATTGTAAGTTGGATATCAATATATGTGAATTGAAATAAATGGATGTATGTGTGAATGATATAAGTATGTTTGTGGGAGTTGAAGGCCATTAGCTTTACTAGTGAATCACTGTACTTATGGACTGTGGACTAGGATTATGGACTGCGGACTAGGATTACCATGGCTTACTCAAGCTATGTAGATATTAATGTGGACTAGGATTATGGATTGTGGGCTAGGATTATCATGGCTTGCTTAGTAGATATTAATGTTGGTATATAAGGTAGAGTAGTCCTCTATTATTATATGTCCACTTAAGATATAATCTATTTTCCATCATGTACCTTCATTGAAGCCATCCACCTCCTTTGATTTAGGTAGCCACTTATTGGATGCATATAGAAAGTTGGTGTGGGAATCTTTCTCTTGTAGTCATTGGAGCATGGGTTGAGTACAATCATGGAGAGATGTAAAAGTACTTCATTCTCATGTTAGAAGAAAAGTCAACTACCATTCCCTCAAATTTATGATTGTCATCATTCTTCTACCATATTTTGTTCTTGATTCTTCCTATCAATCTTTACCTAGGGACCAAATCAGAAGGAGTGAATTCAACAATGTAGAGGGAGGAGTTATAGACCTTCAATGAGAAATATATGGCTACATGTGAGCATAGGGATATGGCGAATTATGAAGGATTCACACTCTGTATATGGTTTCTTATTGGACACTCAATAGCCAATTCTATCCTTCCAAGCTATTTCTAGAAAGCATTGCGTATATTAGACTATTTTTCCATAAATTGAAGAGCAATGGAAGGAAGAATATCCCTTAGGGACTATTGAGCAACGATGGAGAAGATATTCTTTGTGACATGTGTTGTCAAGGGACATGGAAGAGAGTGTCATTTTTATTTTATGGCTAGATGACGGGCCTAGAATGCTCTATAGTGAATAGATTGGATGAGCCATGAGAGGAATGCCATGGGTTGAGTGAGTTGGGAGCATATAGTTTTAATTCATTCACCTAGGTGGTTTCGTAGCCTAACTTTGGAGGTGTCATTTGGCCTAGACGGCTATGGTTGGGTGGAAAATGATTCATATGCAACAAATTCCATGGATCATATTTGGATACATATTAATTATTAAATCTTTTTATGAACCACAATTGTGTGTTATTTGTTATTATAAATTTGTATGGATTGTGCATGTTGTGTTTGGTGAAATTTAATTCAAAAGATGGGCCCTTGGTTTCCATGAAATCTCTTAATCCATGCTTGTTAGTTACATTGCATTTTTATTATTTCATCTTATGTCGGGATTTAAATAGTCTCTTAAAGGTCAATATTTTATATTTTGAACATGGCTACCCACTTCCTCACTAGAAGTGTTGGGTAGGGACACCACAAATGCACAACAAACATTACACTATAACATCAAAAAAGGAGGAGGACAAAATGGTTAGAGTGAAAAAGTCCTCTAATAGGGTAAAATAATCAATGATGAATTGACATTGTATTTAGATTGCATTGACTGATATACGAGTATGAATTGTGAAAACTCTACTATCAAGTCTTTATTTTATTTTAGCTTGCATTGAATGATACAAAACTCCATATTCAAGATGTAAGAATGAAGTCAACAATCATCAATCATAAGTATAATAAGGGATCATATTAGTGATCAATCATTAGGACAATAAGAGATTCTATGAGTGGCACAAATAGGATATACACATGTAGCAAATCATACATGTAAGTCCTAGTCTCAACTTTTGTCTTACACAACTAAAGTCTTCATTGTATTTTAACTTGCATTGAATGATACACAAGTCTAAGTCCATATTCAATATATGAGATCGAATTCATAAGTCATAATCATTAGGACAATAAGAGAATCTATTAGTGTCAAAAATAGGATTTGTACATGTAGCAAATCATACATGTATTCATGTTAACCTTGGTCTCACACAACCATGTGCCTTTCAACACATAGGAGTAGCATTTTGAACACTTGGTGCTAATGAGTGTTTGTTGTATATCCACCACCTCTCCTTGTCAAAGTCATCAATGAGGTTTCAATAACAAAATATTTCCCAAGCATTTCAACATTGCATGCTTCGTCATGTGCTACAAATATGTGGTCAGGAAGCATCTCTTGCATATTGTTGTGATCAATTTGATCCTCTGTTTGTGAGCTCACACACTTACAAGTTTCCTCCCTATACCTAGTCTTCAGTGGCTACACTAATTAATGACACACGAAATTGAATAGTTGGGCCCAATATTGTTTGTATTTGTTAGCTCAAGTCATTTATGACTCAACACATTATGCTTTCTTGTTTTGGAAGAGATCCTTTCTACTTTTTTTCTTCTCTGGTGTTGGTTCGGATCAAATGTTGCACCATATTTTCCCAAACTTTGACCAACTTGCAACACAACTCTTATGTATTTGATGCATGCCCTAGATGCACACTAGATTTGCATGTCATAAGATTGAGACAAAGGGACTTAGTGCCATCACAAATGATTTGGAAAATATTCATCTTTTGTCTACAATGAATGAAGTATTAACTCCTACTTGTGATATATATATATATATATATATATATATATATATATATATAAGTGACACAAAGAAATGTCTAGGTCCAAAATAAATAAATAAATGATGACAATGAGATAAGTTAGGGAGGATGATTTCATGGACATTGTTGAGATATTCATATAATCAAAGTTAGCATATTGTAATGTAAAAGGATCTATTATAGATTAAAACTACACAAGGCAATCATTACTTGAAACTTCCCCTCATGGGGGCTGTTTACTATAAATCATTTGTCTTCTTATTTATACATGTTACTTAATTTGTATGAGGTGGATATTTAATCCCAAAATCAAATATGTTTCTTCAACCTAGACTACACCTATGCCTCTTGATATTCATGAATTGATTGGTTATGGAGCAATATAGTTTCAACATGAACACCATTCTCTAGTGATGTTTTATGGTGCTCTTGGTCTCTTCTTGAAGTAATGAAAGTATTTGAGTTTGAATGAGGTCTTGTATGAACATGCGTGCTAGTTTGTTAACGTTAATCATCATGTGCACTTGTGAATAAAGGAGATCAATGTATTTTACCTACTAGTGTTCCTTTTCAGATAATGGATCAAATATGAGATATGTACAAAAGATTCTATTTGCACTCTGTCGAAACATGAAATTGCAATAGTTTTAGTGTTAAACAACTTTATTCTACATTGAACCATAATACATTATTATCTTCGTTAAGACATCTTGATGGATGATCCACATCAATAGACGGATAATGAAGATCTCAAGTCCTCATGTTTCTATAGGCCTTAATAGTGACAAGGACACTTCACATAATGTGTTATGCACCAAATTCCCAACATAGCATAAAAAAAGAGAGAGTAACCCAACGCCTTAAGAATGAAATAGAGAGATAAATAAGAAGCCTCTTCGAGGGAGGAACCTTCTTTTACAATGTATCAAATGCACAAGACAAGATGATATTGTCTATAAAATATATCTCATTGGGACATATAGGAGACAAAGGTTACAATTAAGGTCCTAGCTGACAAAAAAATACAATAGTAAAATAAAATAGAAATGTAATGCCACAATATTTAGGGCTTACCATGCCCTTATCCTTCAAACATGTATCATCCTCAACACTTGATTAGATGTGGATTTCTATGCATAGAGAACTCATATTCCCATGTCGCCTCTTCTATCGAAAAGTTCTTCCACTTGATGAGGTACTAAGTAAATAGATTGATCTAGGATATTGTCTCCAATTACCTTTTTTAGGCAAGAAACATGGAAGTATGGATGTAGGTGAACATGGAAGAAACTCCAATTTGTAATCCATACTTCTAAACATTTGTAACACCTTATAGGGACCACAGTACTTGGGTGCTTATTTTGTTGATTGAGCAACATTTTTTGTATGGTTGTTACCTCAGAAATACATAATCCCCCACTTCCAATTTCATTTCACTATTTTGTGATAGAGCAAAGTTGTCTTTTAGAAGTTGAATACCCTCTTATTAGTGCTCTATGCGATCCTCCACTGCTTGAACCGTAGCCTTCTCTTTCAAGGATGATGCAATGAATGGAGGATGATAGCCATAAAGTGTCATAAATGGGAACATTTTTTATGAAGTAATAAATGACGTGTTGTGCCACAATTCTTCCAAGGGAAACCACTTGATCCATGATGATTGTTTATCAAATGTAAGATGGATACCAATCTAAACATTTATTCACAATCTTAGTTTTCCCATCAAATTGAGGTTGGTAAGAGGAATTGTGAGTTAATTGAGTACCTAAACAAGAAAATATTTCCTTCAAAAAATTACCATTTAAAACCATGTCTTTATCACTTACAATAATAATGGGGATTCCATGCAGCTTCTAAACTATTTCCATGAATGTTTTAACTATCATACTTGGTTTAAAAGGGTGGGAAATACAAAAAAAAATGGGAATAATTAGTGGGTCGATCCACCTCTACTATGATGAAACTTTTTCCTTTCGAATTTGTAGACCTATGATAAAATCCATTCAAACATATTCTCAATGTTGACTTGGTATTTCCAATGGTTGTAGAAGACCTAGTGCCGTGATTGTGTCTACCTTATTCTATTGGAAAACTGAACATTCTGCAAAAAAAAATTTGGACATCAATTTTAAGACTCCTAGAAAAAATTCTTCTTGATCCCACAGTAAGTTTTCATGGACATTAACTATCCTCATATAGGAGAAGTGAGAAATTCCAAAAGGACCTTATATTTAAGTTGGGAATTCTTACATAAATATGGGTGATCCTAGTGCCATAGTGAGTCATTATTTCACAAAAAATTATTTATTGAAATAGGGTTCGCTTGTAGTTGTTGAATTAACTTGCATGCCTTCTTATCATGCTTCCCTTCTATCCTTTCTTATTCCACTCAATCATATTGCATAATGGAATTAACACAAAGTAATCCCTCTGTGTGTGTCATCTTATTTTCTTGAAAGTGCATCTACCACCACATTTTGTTTTCTTTTTTTTTTGTAGATAATTTCAAATTCATAACCTTGCATCTTTGTAACCCATTTTTGTTTCCCTTTTGAAGATAATCGTTATTCCAAGGAGTACTTAAGTTAATCATCATTTGTTCTTACCTTGAAGTGTCTTCCTATTAAGTAAGGGTTCTATTTCTTAATTTCATGGAGTATGGCCAACATTTCACTTTCATAAATTGGCTTAAGTTTTTCTCCTTTAAGTTGGCAACTTTCAAAGGCAAGGGGCCTTCCTTCTTGCATTAACATTACACCAATGCTTTTCCCTAGTGCATCACATTCCATAATACATTTTTTTGTAAATTTGGGTGTGGCCAATACATGAGTTGTACACATAGCCTCTTTACGTTTTTTCAAAATATTTCCTTACTTCTTGAGTTTAAGAGAATGCCTCCTTTTTCAACAATGTTATTAGAGGTGCTACTAGTTGACCATAATTATTGACAAAATTGTGTTAGTAACTTGTCAATCATAAGAATCCTCTAATATTCTTCAAGGTTTCAGGAATTGGTCATTCCATGATAGCTTTAATTTTGGTAGGGTCCACTTCAATGCCTTCATGAGATACAATATGACCCAAATATTCCACTTCTTGAACCTCAAAAACACACTTGCAAGTCTTGGCATATAGTTGGTGATCCTCCAATAGTTTTAAAAATTAAGAACTTGTCAACCACTTGTCAATATATTGTACATGGTCTTCCCAAGATTTTCTATAGATCAATATATCATCAATAAATACTAAATACTTTTTTTGAGGTAAGGTTTAAAAATAAAATTCTTCAAGCTTTAAAATGTGGAAGGTGCATTGATAAGGCCAAACAACATTGCCAAAAATTCATAGTGACCTTCATGTGTTCTGATTTTTTTTAGGAATGTCTTCTTACCTCATTTTTATTTGATGATATTCAAAATTGAAAGGTCCAACTTCGTAAAGAAAAATGTTCCTTGTAATTTATCTAATAATTCATCAATTATGGGAATAGGAAATTTATATTTAGTGGTCTTCTTGTTGATCTCTCTATGATCTAGATACATATGCCGTGAGCCTTTTTTTTACAAACCATCACAATTGGTGCAAAGAAAGCATTTTGTCTAGGTTAAATGATGCCAACATCTAACATTTCGTGAAACATATTCTCAATCTCACTCTTTTGTGCATATGGGTACCTATAAAGTTTGATGTTAGTTGGTATACTTCCCAGTTGCAAGTAAATCACATGGCCATGATCTTGAGTAGGTGGAAGACCTTTAGGAATCTTTCCAAATATCTTGGAATGATTGTCAATAATTATTTGGAGATCCACTAGAATAGAAGGTATATATGCTTGAACATCTAGTGAGAATAATTATGCAATTACACCATGGTGTGTCTCTTTCTTAGCAATTTTGTCATGTTGTTAGAGCTTATCAATTTAGAGGATTTCCAAGGAATACCTTTGAGTTCAATTTCTTTTCCTTCTAGCAAGGATCTCATGAAAGGTTCATGAAAATTAAGTGATGATTGTTCCCAATGATTGTAACAATTGGATCCACAATATAGCATCAACACCACCCATTTGGATTGCAATCATTGGACTATCAAATAAATATTCCCCCATAGTAAGATTAATACTATGGCACCTCCCCAAACAATATATGGTACCTCCATATGTAATCATTACTTGAAACTCAAGTGTTATATAAATCGATTGAGAAGTTTGGAAAATTTGCAATTAATGAAGTTATGGGTACTACCATAATCAATCAACATTATTACTTTTTTTTTCTTTTTGATATATCCTTCTATCTTAAGAGTTTGAGGAGTGCTAATGATATCCAATGCATGACAATTTATGGTTTGAGTATTATATTCTAGTTCTACATCTTGAGACCATTATATTTCTAGATCCTCTTCATCTTCACAATTGACATGGAATATTGTTTTCTCACTACACTTATGCCCCTCACTATACTTGCTGTCACAATTGAAACACATTCTCTTTGTTATTATTTCCTCCACTTGTTGAGGCATCAACCTTGTAGGTTGAGTGATTTTGGGAGGGTATGTGTAACTTAGTGGTATCCCCTCTATTAACTATAACGAATATAAAATAAATTATTAATTAGATTAGTTAATTATATGGAAGGGTGTAACCCTTGACGATCAAAGCCTATAAAGGAGAGTCTCCTTTGTAATTATTATCATCATCTAATATATTATCATATTTCATTATTAAAAATGATAGTCGGATTCGACTACTAACGGACCAAACAGATTCAGTTGCTCCATTTGGTATCAGAGCGGAATCGCTCCTGCACTCTGAGCTCGGACTCGGCTCATCAATTCCTAATTTTTTCTGCTGCTCCATTTCACCCATATCTCTCTCCGCTCCACTTCCCTCCACTCCCACACTCCATATCACTTCACGCTCCTCCCTTTGCTCCACCTTCTCAACTCCCTTGCCATTATTTAGGGTTTCCCTAGAATATAGGACATTGTCCAAAAACAAAAACAAAAAATGTAAAAAAAAACATAAAAAGAAGGTAAAAAAAAGAAGAAAAAAAAAGGTAAAGAATTGAAAAGAAAGAAGAAAGTTAAAAAGAAAATATAAAAGAAAAAAAAAAGTAAAAAAAGAAAAGAAAGGAAAAAGAAAGTAAAAAAAAAGAAAAGAAAAGTAAGACCAACACATGGTTTTTCTTTCCAACTTCAACCTAGGTTGTACCCTCCCTGATTCTAGGTAGCCCTACAAACAAAAAAAATATTAAAAAAACAAATATTATTATAATAATATTAATATTATTATATAATATTTTAAAACTTATTAATCCACCTTTTAATAAAATATTTAAATATAATATTTTTATATTTATTATTTTATTTCAACACATAAATTAATTATAATAATAATTATTAATTCATTAATTATTTCAAAGACATTAGTTGTCTTTTATTCCTCCATAAGTCAAAATAAACTTCCAAATACACACATTTGCATAAAAGGACCGAGGCTATGACAAAATTAAAAGACAAACTTGAGAAATTGGAGAAGGACATCAAGGTCCTCATTGCCAACCAAGAAAAATCCAGAGAAGAAAGGAAAAATAACAAGGCACTTAAGAAATAAATCAAAGAAGATGTTGTTCTAGTACTAGGAAGAAAACTTGATGGCATAGTAGACATCATGCACTAGAAAGAAAAAAAATTAGATGACGAGATGTGTGTGATGACACAGAAAATGAGCACCATGACTCAAAACATAAACACCTTAACACAGAACATGAGCACCATGACACATAACCATAATACAATAATCGAGATGTTACAAAGGTGCATACCCAATCCGGGCCAAGTCAGCAGTCCAGACATGTTAGATGCCTCATTTCATGTTGCCATCCAGGAAACACTCGCAAAGAATTAAGAAGAATTGCAAAAAGAAATAAAGATTAACAATGCGACGCTTAAGCAAGAGATAGAAACACAAGTACTGCCATATATGGAGGCATGATTAAACAACAAAATAAACGCTCTCAGTAAAATAGTAGAGAATAAAAAAACTAAAAATCACCGCCAGCAATGAAGCAATTCAAATATGTCACTTTCATTGTCTAGTAGTTTTGAGCCACCATCAAACCATAAGGAAAAAGGAAATCAATGTCAACCTTACAAGGTGTACCCACCTAATGCAAAAATAGAGTTGTCGAAATACAATGGGAGTGAAGACCAATGCGCTTCCTGGCTAAACAAAGCAGAAGAATACTTCGACATTTACAATACTCAATCTGACGAGGAGAAGGTGAAATATGTGTCAATGCATATGGAAGGGTACGCCTATAATTGGTACTTATGATGGAAAAGAGATAATTTTACCTACACCTGGAACTTGTTCAAAATTGATTTTTTTAGTAGGTTTCAAGGAATCAAAGAAGATGATTTTTTCAGTAAACTTACCAGATTACAACATGTTGGAAATGTTGAGGAATTCACACATCAGTGGGAATCCTTATCGACACAAGTATTTGGGTTGTCTAACAATCAAAGACTCGAAACCTATTTAGGAGGTCTTAAACCATACCTCCAAAAACAGTTAAAGTTACATGACATACCTAACGTAGAAGTAGCAAGATGTAAAGCAAAAGCTGCAGAACGCAAATTGGAAGGAATAAAAACAAGAGGCGATATCCATTATCGACAAGAAAAAGAGACACAATGTAGGTACTGTGTAGATACCTGGTCACTCGGTCATCAATGCCACCAACATCAATCATATGCCTATGAAATGGAAAATAGATCGAAGTCATCTAACGGTTAAGCTGATAATAGAAAAAAGAAAGAAAAACATATGTCGTCGATGCGGTGATGATTGGACCCCTAGTCATAAATGTAGGAACAATGAGACAATACAGTGCAAAATCATCAATGGAAAGGAAGTGCAAGTCTCCGCACAAGAGACCTCGTCTGATTCCAATACCGACACCGAGTCAGAATGAAGAACGACATTAGGAAAATATTCGAGTTTTGAGGACAAAGCTCCTTTAAAGGGAGTGGCAATGTAACGAATATAAAATAAATTATTAATTAGATTTTTTAATTATATGGAAGGGTGTAACCCTTCACGCTCAAAGCCTATAAAGGAGATCCTCCTTTGTAATTATTATCATCATCTAATATATTATTCATATTTTATTATTTAAAATGATAGTCGGATTCGACTACTAACGGACCAACCGGATTCGGTTGCTCCATTAACCATATTTTTACTTTCAACTTTCCTTGCCAAACTAAATGCATTCTCCAATGATTTAGGTTCAAAGAGATGTACCTCATGCTAAATGATCACCTTTAAAGTGCCCATAAAGAGATCCAACAAATTATCATTTGAAATGTTATTCAATCTAAAACTCAACGTTTGAAAGTATTAATGTGCTCTATAACTGAACATTTTTTATTGAGATTTGTCAATTGGCTAAATAAGGTGTTGCTCTTAATATCCTTATAATGTTATATAATTCATCTATAAATATAGACCAAGATACAATATAGTTCTTTTTACGCTCACAAAGGTGTTAGTAGCTCACAAATTGATCAGGTTCTAGATACAATGATCTGCAATAGTTTCCTTTTGTAACTTCAACACTTTGTGTATGTAAGAGAATCACTCCATATGGAATATCCATTTTATGGGATCATTACCACCAAATTTCCTCATATCTATCTTGGGAATGAAGTGGTTCCTTGGTCCCAAGCTAAACCTATGACGACATGGATTATGGAGTGATGAATGATCAAGTGTCAAGAACTAAAACTTCTTGTTCTCTAAATGTTTTTAATTTTTCTTAATATGTGATTGGGACAAGTCTCTTTTTCTCCTTATCACATTCTTGAGAAGATGGATTGGGAGTAAAGAGATGTATCATCACAATCAAAATTACCCCCTTCATAACTGCAAGGTCCTATTTACTGACCATCTTTTTGAGATCCTCTTTACAAGTCATATTTTTCAACTCACTTTATATATAATTTTTGTGTTCATCAATTCAACATGTTACATTGACCTATCACTAAATTCCTTATCTATGACATCCAAATTGGATAGTTGGTTATACATTTCTTCATTTTCTTCATGAGTGATGGTTGAGCTTTCTTGAGGTTTAATTGGTGTATCATATTTCACAAAACCCTTTGTCATGTGATCCAAAATAATATTTACACATAGTTCTCATATATTTCCTCTTTACCACCCAAAATAGATATTCCAATCAAAAGTTATGCAAGTTTCAAGTTAAAATACCTTTAAAAACCCTAGTTTGTAGGTTGTATTTCTAGCTGACCTTTCCCTTGAATTATCTATGAAATTTCACCCCCTCTAAGCCTAAAATTTATCTCTATAGTAACCTGGTATATATATTCTTCAATGTCACAAGTTTGACTAAAATTTCACCCCCCTCTAAGCTAAGAGAAATTTATAGTAACTTTCCCAAAACTTTTTTATTTTGTCCCTTTCAAAAGAGAAAATTTGTATGGCTTGACACATGTCTCATTTTTATTTTTTTCTTATCTTTTTACCAAAACAATTACTTTCCATATTATTTTTTATTGAATAGGTGCTACTCAATTTGTATTTCTTAGGATTCAAACATAATAGTTTTATCCAGAACACCTGTTTAAGACTAGTTTTACGACTAGTAAAAAACCCTAACTTCCATATACTATAAATCCTAAATTATAGCAAACCAAGATTAAATTTTTTACCATATGTATTCTAAAAATTCTATTAAGGATCCTCAAAATTTAGTTATTTGAAATGTCTCCAAATACAAGTTATAATGGAAATTTCTATGATACCAAATGCTATGCACCAAATTCCCAAATAACATAAAGACATAAAGAAAGAGTAACTCAATTCCTTGAGAATGAAATGAAGAGATGAAATTATAAGAATCCTTCTCTAGGGGAACACCTCTTTTCACAATGTATAAAATTCACAAGATGAGATGAGATGATCTATAAACTAGGTCCCCTTGGTATATATATGAGACAAAGGTTACAATTAAGGTCTCGACTGACCATACAATAACAATTAAGGTCATATCCAATCAATAAATACAATACTAAAATAATGCTAAACATGTAATGTAACAATATCTAATACTTAACATAATACAAATGGGATGATAAAAAAATCACCTCCCAAGTCGTTTTGACACATATATTAAGTAACAGAGAGCTCCATAAATGGCCCACTAAAGGATATAAATAAGTCTAATGTTTCCCCATTACATTACATTAATATTCTATAAATAATTGCTTTGATTATCCATTCATGATCATAATGGAATTAGTTAAATCAACAAATGTGTCCATTAGATAAGTAAATGCTCCATTAGAGGACTACCAATAACTCTAATGATGTCACACTACATATATAAGGAAAATGATGACTTTAATACTAGAACTACCATCATAAGAACATTGAATACATAAACAAATATAACCACTAGATAACATTTTCTTCAAGTAACAATTATTAATCAACAAAACTTGTTGGGGGTAACCATCAACCTTGATACAATTCTTGGTAGGTTTCACATAAATTCTAGCAACCAACTTTCTCCCCATCCCCAAAGGTGCTAAATTTCTAGTTTTCCAAAATAAGTACATTATTTCCTTGTTTGGGCAATATAGATCCTTACAAACTAGTCACATAAAAATTGCTATAATCAATATATTTGGAATGAATTCCATCCCTTTTGAGATATAGTCATTGGAATTGAAGTGAGTGCTTGATTCTATTTGGAATTCCTACTAGTTACCAATTTATTCTTTAATGTTGTATCAAAACAAAGTAGTTGGTACATGTGTGAGAGTGGCCTATACTTTAGACCTTGCTAAATTATTCTCATTGAGCTAATATCTTCATTTCCTAGTTCCATATACATCACTACCTATTCCCCTCTTGTTTTTAACTCACTTCCAATATTCAAGAAAGACAATTCTAGCATAATCTTAAAGCTAAAAGAAACCATGGCACATATACACAATGTACAAAAAAAATTACTTAACCAAGAAAACCAACAAACTTAGAGCCTCACCTTTTTGTCAATGTGTTAACAAAATAAATTCACTCTATAATATATAGGAATTTTCCAACATCATTTGACCCTACTCCAACATGTGTTATTAGATTACAATGGGTATAAAAGCATGGTTTGAAACCACCCAAAACCAATAAATACATTTATAGTGCGCTCCACAAGATGTGTTGCCATACATATTAACCTATAAATAATACAACACATCCAACACCATTCTTAATTACACTCGAGGACTTGTGAGACCATTACTGTAGAGGAAGATTGGGAAAAGAACCCATATTGGAGTCATTGAGAGAGCATCCGATGAAGGGTTAAAAGTAGGAAAATGAAGTTTCATGTATCGGTCGACATGACCCAAGAACCATGGCCAAAGTACAATATGAGATATTAGTTGAATGTCGAATCAAAATTAACTATGAAGAAACCATTTTCACAAGGGTAAATGAAGGATTCCTCCTTGAATAGAGGTTTCTAGGTGAGAGAAACCCATTGATGAAAATATATTGGGTAGGGCCAAAACCAACTGAAGTCATAATTTAGGTCATGCTGTAAATAAAATGTCATCTATTCAAGAGATTCCTTATCCACATGGATAGAAGAGAACATAATGACCTTTTCCATGCTGAAATAACCCCTAATACAAAAGATTACCAACCAAATTAGGGAAGGACAAATATTCCTTAAAATATTTGAAAGAAATTGCTTCCTTCTTCGCATAATAGGGATCCAACTTAGAATCAAGGCACTCCTGAATTGAAATTGATAAACTAACCCTATTGGAAACCAAGTTCATATGAAGGGATGGAGGGGGAAGAGGGTTCATTAAGGAGCATGATGTTCTAGTTAGAAAGGAACCCATAATAGTGGGATTCTTAAGACGAAAGAACTAAAGGAAACCCTAGCCATGGGATAATTTACTTCCACTAATCATTTATTTTTCAAAATGAATGATAATTGAACAAAATTACAACATATTATAAAATCATCCTTTCTAGGACTAAAAAATTGTAGAGATTAGTTGCAATGAATGGGTAGCCACATGGATCTCCCATCCATCCATATTCTGGTAGTTAATCTCATTGAGGAAAAAAAACATCAAAACATGCATATACTTATGGGTGAAGTTTTTCTTCAAGTTATGATGATAATCTAAAGGGTTAACCCATAAGATAAATAAAGAAAGATGTTAACATTTGGATCTTTTGTATTGTGAAATTAGCAAATAATGTTGATAACAAACATGTCTAGGTATTTAAACACTTGGCCAATGGGACCATAGCCCAAATTAAACCAAAAGACAACTCCAATGTTCCACTTAAGCTAACAAGATTTACGCAAATGGATATTTTAAAATTTTAATAGGATACATAAGCAATATACTTTAGTTATGTAAACAAAAGGGGGAAACTAAGTGTTATCCTATAGCCTCAAATTAAAGAAAATTGAAGGAGGAAATTTCTTTAAAATTTTAAGAGAGAATCAAGGCTATGTCGAAAACAAGAGGAGGTGCGAGAAACAAGTCCATAACATGAATATGCAAAGGCAAATATGTGTGGAATTGGTTGCATGTATATCTATTCATCCAAAACTGTCGATGTAGTCACCCGTTTCCATTGCTAAATGATGTTTGGTGAGGTAGGGATCTTTTTTGTCAAACAAAGGAGACTCATTCTCATCAATGAATTGTTCAAAGTGTTGTTACACAAACCAACAAACAAATCATTTGGGAAACGAACTCTATAGCATCTATTGGACTATATTCATGCCAAAATTACTCATGCAAGTGATCAAGCCAACCTGCAGTTTATGTTGTAGCATGGATTATACACAACAAATATTCACACCAGCAAGTTAATTAATGTGCACTATATGTTCCTTTGAATGTGAAACTTGCAATCCCATTTATGCCAACAATGAACTACCATGTTTATGCTATTCCAACCAAATAACACGTAATCAGAACAGATCCAAATAAACATCCAAAATTAAACAGTCCTACACAAAAAGAACACACAAAGACCATGTGTGAGTGTCAAATGACAAACATACGAGACAATTGTATTTCTTTACATAACACATACAATTACGAAAAATTGCATAAAAACGACATGCAAAGACCATGTGCATGCAACATAGGGAAGGTAGGAATTGAGACAGCCTGTAGACTACATAAATAATAATGTGCATTCAACGTAGGGTTTGGGTATAAACCTTAAACAAAACCTTACAGCGCCTTGATATGAGTCCAAATAAGGACTCCAAATTGTTCGTTGGTCAGAACACACACAAATGGAGGCTGAAAACTTAGGCTAAAATGATTTGAAAAAAGTGTAAGGATTAATGCAATCTTACTGTGTGTAAGGACTAATACAATCTTATTGTGTGATTCCTATAGTCCCTGCTTGGGTCATTTTGATTATAAGTAATTTATGCATTATAAAACATTATACAATGAAAACTAATTTTGTAAGAAGATAAGGAAGGCAAGATAGAAATACAATTCATTTGTAATAAATTCTAATATGGTGTCTTTTATCGACTGCCATAGCAGCGCTTCACCGAAGCATCATAAACCTTACTTTTGCATCCTATGATAAGATTGTTTAGTTTTTATTGGGAAGACTTAGATGAGTGGAAAAAGTATTATGTGTGTGATTATCCTTCTCTTCTAAAATATTCAACTTGAAGAGAAGAATTGAAGAGAATAATGGTTGTTGTTGGTTGGAACCAAGATCCTTACCATCTAAAGTTAACTCTTATTAAAATTCAGCATTGCTTCCTACTATCCATGAGGCCAAAGCTATTATGTTTGAATGTAGGTTTTGGAATTAGGAATCAATGCTCTTGAATGAAGTTTGGGTTGTAGCTATGATGTATTGTCTTCTTAAAAAATACCCGTAGGTCGAATAGGATGTAGCTGCTACCATGCTAATTTATTGCTCACAATTTATACACTACATATTAATTTATAATAATTATTGTACATAAAAAAAAACACACACACATAATGATAATAATAATATTTACTCTACATTAGAAAAACCTTCTTTGGTAAAAGGAAAACTATTTCCACGAAAAACGAAGTACATTTCTATATAAATAAATATGGCACATGATATTTAAGAACCCTAAACTACTAAATCAAATTGTTCATAGGTAGCTCAAATTGCTTAGTAAATAAATGTAACGAGGTGAGTAAACAAAAACAACTAGTCTTTGTGTGTTGGGATTCCATATTTAAATGTTTTATAAGCAGTTAAATTGTTTATTCATAAATCACAAGAATATAACAATGATCCAATGCACAATTTAATCATTTAAGATGTTGTATGCATGTGATGATGTGACCCTAACAAGTTAGAATATTGTTTTATGTACATATTGCATATTTGATTGAATTTTGGAGTTCAATAATGAATTCTACATTGCAAAGGTTACATAGGATGAGAGAAATTTGCACCCTTCATATGTTAAGATAAGATCTAATGAGGATAACCCTTGGATCTATTAAGATCCAATTAGGTCCCTAGGGTTTTTAAAGTCATCAATGGAAGCGCTGGGGTTTTGTTGGTGCATAGGGACATCATCATCGTGTTCCCGTTGACACTCCCGCCTTCTGTACCATGTTTTTTTACCTGGAAGAAACACTCGACACTGTTTTTTGACTGTTTATTCTCCCACCACATTTCTCGACGGAACGACGTTACATTACTGATTAACTTATTCGCCACCCTACACTTTGCATGCAGTCTTCATGGGCTTCCGTGATTCTAGGGCGGTGTGGAACTCTACGTTAATGGCTATCATTTGAATGGATACTTTCTCGGCATACATTTTCTTTGTCATTTAAGGTACATGTTTCCTCTACCCATTACTGGTTTTTTTTACTGTTTCAGTTTTGGGTTTTGGGGTCTATATGGTTTTTATTTTATATCTTATCCTATCTTTAGCCTCTACCCCACATGGATTCCTCCCTCTATCTCAGAGGTCTTAGTACCAACCAAGTAAAAATAAGTGGGAATTTCCTTGTTTTGTATTCATGTCTGCTTTGTGGTCGGCTAGTTTTTCTGGGTCTCTATTTTGTTGACTCTCACCCTCTGTGGGACTAGCGACTGGGAACCCTCTTCGTCACCTCAAGTCCCTGTTGTGACGAGGTTTAGGCTCCTTAACCCTCTATTTTCTGTTTTAGACTCTGCTTTTTAATCCATGGTTAGGGCTTTATTCGATATTGACAGGGATCCTTAACCCCTCTCTATTTTATATTTAGGGTTTAGGTATCCTTTCAAGTTTTTTCTCTCTGGATTATCCTTCCTGCTGGTTTTCGGTGGTTAAGGGTCTCCTTCACTGACTCCCAGTCATGCTTGTGGAGACTGGACCTTTATCTTCCTCAGTGGCAAGCATGATCATCCCTCCCCCACAGAACAAAACTTCCTTTCACTCCCACCATAAAACAAAATCTATCAAGGCCCTAGGTTTGAAACGAAAATACGTCATCGACCGAGATATTTTGCTGAAAAAATTCAAGTCGCTCTGCTACAGAACTCTTATAGGGCGGTTGGAATACTGTTCTATGTCAAAGGATGAGTGGATTGAGTGGGATACTCTCCACTGGAAATCTCTGATAGACTATATTCCTACCATTAGCTTGCTGGCTAATAAATGGCTTATTTCGTCTTCCTTGAGGAGAAGGATGCCACTCTCGTACTAAATACTCTCTAGACCATCCAAAGAGGGTCCTTGTTGTTAATACGATGGAACTCAAACTTTGATCCTCTTTGGGAGAGGGTTGCAAAAGTACATCTTTGGGTCCTTCTGCCTGCCCTCCCTGTCCCCCTCTGGAACAAAGAATTCCTCATAGGCCTGGCTAATTCACATGGGTGCTTTGCTTCCTTAGAGAAGGACTTCCATCTTCTCTTCGATAAATGCATGGCCAGGATCCTTATTGAATTGGATGTCTCTAAGGGTTTACTTGTTGAAGTTGACATTGTTTGTGGTGATCAAGTCATTTGTTAGAGGTTGGATTACCTTGATGTGCCTTTTAGGTGTAATTATTGTCATGATACAGGTCACCTATGCAATTCTCTCCTCGCTCCTTCATGGTGCTCCTATCTTAACAGGCTTTATCCAGAGTTCTCCTCCTTCTCCCCTACCTTCGGAAGACCCCTCTTTTACCAAAGGAAATACTTCTCCTTCACCTGAAGGACTGTATGGTTCTTCTTCACCTACACTTTATGATGACCTCACCAAAGGTGAACTTCTGCATATAGAAGATGTGGAGAAGTATTCTCTTTTATCCCTACCTATTAGCTTGGTGTTCACCCTTGTCCATAACCCTTCCCTAGAGATTTCTTCTCTTTTGGACCATGTCTCCTACCCTCAACCTATCACTCCTCAGCCTACTCACCCCTTGATGAATACAGAGGATCCTCCCCCATACACCCTTGAAAACGTTCCTCCTCTTCCTAGCACCACACCTGCCCTTACTGACCCTCCTCCTTCTAGTCCTCAAGATTCCCCATCCTTTATGCATCCCTCTCTCCTCAAATCCCTTTCCATTTTCACGGATAATTCTATGATGTCACCCTCAACTCTTTTTTTGGATCCCATTAGATTTGAGAATGTGACCATTCGCAAGTCCAGGAAGGCCATCCCTTCTTCCACTACTCCTAGTGATTTAGGGACAATTGGTCTTCATACCCCACTTTCTGTTAGACTTAAGGCTACTGCCAGATCTCCTTTGACCTCACAGCTTTCATCCCCTCGGGAACTTGGAGCATTGTCACCTGTGGAGCCTGTTTCTACATGAAAATACTCTGCATGAACATCTAGGGTTTCGGGGGGATCTCCAAACAAAAATCCCTTCACACTTTATTTTTTTCCTTAAATCCTAACATGATTCTCATACAGGAAACTATGTGTAATTTCTCTCATGCTCTCCATCTATTTTCTAAACTCAAACCAGGTTGGAAATTTTCCACTATTGATTCATCTGGCCTCTCTAGAGGCCTCCTCACTGGATAGAATCCTCATATTTTTTGGTGTAAATCCTTCACATCCTTTGCTAGAATCTTTCTCAAATCTAACATCAAGGGCATCGGTGATGTATTCTCTATCATCAATTGCTATCGCCCTTACTCCAATAGAACTGTTTTTTGGAATAATGTTAAATCCGGTGGCTTATTTGACATGCTAAATGTCCTTCTTGCTAGGGATTTAAACTTCACTCTCTCAAATTATGAAGTTTGGGGAAACAAAGCAAGTTATGACCTGATGGCCCCCTTTTTCTCTCAGCTACTGCCTAGTAACAACTTGATTTACCTTGCCCCACTTTCTCCTGGCCCTACTTGGAGAAATGGACGTGGTGGGGAGGAGGGTGTCAGCAAGAGACTAGATGTATTCTTGGCCTTTGATCATCTTCTCCCTAGCCTCACTTGCTACCGCTCTTGGAAAACTCCCTCTGAGATATCTGACCACCATCCTATATGCTTAGAGTGGGGATCTCAGTTTTCTTCTCACTACTATCCTTTCAAGTTTAATAGAGAATAAATCTCGAAGAAAGAGTTCTCCTTGATTTTTAATACCTATTGGATCTCTACTACTCCCCTTTGTCCTTGTGACCGCATGGAGATTCTCTCCCACAAGCTTAAAAGGCTAAAAGGTACTATAAAAAATTGGGAAAAAAAAAAGATCCTCTCAAGGAAACAAGAGGTGAAGAATATTGACCTTGTGATTATGACCCTCCTTAAGCAGAATTCTGGTATCCTTTCGGACTATGATACAAAGTGGCTGGTTGTCCTTAAATCTAAAAAGGAATGTTACCTTGCTCTTGATGTGTTGAAATGGAAGCTAAAAAGTAGAGCATTATGGATTTGTGAAGGAGATGCCAACACAAAATTTCTCCATTCCTTTGCCTCTACTAGAAGAAAATGCAAGACCATTTGGGCTCTCAATGATCATGGAGGGAATCCTATTGATGATGAAACACATCTTAGATAGATGGGTGAGATTCACTTATCTGAACTGTTCAAAGATGATGGTAATACCAATATTGCTAATCAACTTAAGGTTACCAATCTCCTCCCCTCCTTTGTATAGGAGGATGATGCAGACAAATTTATCTCAGAAATAACTATCCTTGAAGTTAAATTAGCCCTTAAAGTCTTAAAAAAGGATAAAATCCCTGGACCTGATGGCTGGCCGGTTGAGTTCTTCCTTTTTTTCTTTGATTTGGTTGGCGAGGACTTGCTTAGGGAAACTGTACAGTCTCCACATGAAGGTATGGTAACCAAATCCATCAATTCTACCTTCCTTACTCTGATCCCCAACTGTGAGAAGCCTATTACCTTTGCAGACTCCTGTCCCATCTCTCTCTACAATTTAGTCTACAAGATCATTTCAAAAATTGTTACTCTCTGCCTTAAGCCATTCTTCGACAAGGCTATTTCTGGCCAGCAATTTCGCTTCCTCAAGAATAGACTGATCACTGAACTTGTTTGCATTACCCAAGAACTTCTTCATACCATTAAATCCAAAAAACTAAAGGTTATGGTACTAAAGTTAGACCTTGTTAAAGCTTGTCATCGTGTAAATTGGACTTTCTTATGGCTTATACTTCTTCAAATTGGTATCCCCGTTGATGGGATAAATTGGATCATGGGATGTGTTTGCTCTTTGAACTTTGCAGTATTGATTAATGGAACACATTAAAATTTATTCCCATCATCTCAGGATATAAGACAGGGCTTTCCTCATTCCCCTCTCCTTTTCATTCTGATCATTGAAAGCCTTATCCTTATTATCATGGATTCCCAAAGGAAAGGCAAGATAAACAGGATACAATTTTCATCCAGCCTATCCATTGCACACATGTTATTTGTTGTTGATGTCATTCTGTTTGGGATGAGTTTTATGGATGAATGACAAGCTTATAAAGAGGCACTTGATCTATTGTGCTCAACTATTGGTATGCCCATTAGTCTAGGAAAGTCTTCCTTCTTGTACAATGATGTAGACAAGGATACAGGGGAACACATTTCCTCTATTATTCCATTTAAAATGGATCCTCTAACTACTGGCTTAAAATATTTAGGTTACCGCCTCAAGCCACTTGGGTACTGCACAAACAACTGGAAATGGTTAATCACCATGTTTGAAAAAATAATTAACAATTGGGCCTACATATTGCTATCTCTTGGTGGAAGACTGATTCTCATCAGATCTATTCTCTCTGGATTAGTTGTTTATTGGTTTTCTCTTGCACGTATCCCCAAATCCATCCTGAATTGTTTTTGGTGTTGTATTTTTACCTTTCTCTAGGGAGGCTCTGATGGTAAACAAAGGAAGCACTTAGTGGATTGGCACACCATCTCCACTCCTTATGAATACAGTGGATGGAATATTAAAAACCTTGAATGGTTTGGGATGTCTCTCAAAATAAAAAGTTTGTGGATGATATTAAATGGCAGAGGTATATGGAGTCACATTATTGCACATAAATACCTTAAAAATATCTCTGTAGATGAATGGATTCGCACTCAGCATTTTCCTGTACATGGTACTTCATACTTTTGGAATGGATTTATTAGATCTCTATCCTAGATTACGAGACAACTTGGATGGAAGGTAGGAAATGGCCTATGCATAAGGCTGGGGATTAACCCTATAGCAGGGTTGAACACTCCCTTTGTGCTCTCTGAATGTCTTAGAGAATATCTCTATGGTTTTGGAATCACACATCTCTTTCAAGCTCAAAACTTGGATTATGGGACAAACTGTCAATAATACTGGTATAGTGCTGCTGATTTGAATCTGGAAGGTATATGGGAAGAACAGTGGACAAAGTATGTAAAAGGATTAACACATGGTGGCATCAGAATAAAGGAAAATGCAGACACTCTTCTTTGGATGCATAATAAGATGATAGGTATGTTCACAACTAGTATGGTGTATGATATCATAGTCTCATCCACCTTGCCTCTCTCTCAGGTGAAATCTCACTCTCGGCTTTGGTATTGAAACATGCCTCAAAAAATAAAATGTTTTTTTTATATGTATTGAAAACCAAATCTATACTTGGGACAATTTAGAAAAAAAGGATGCACTCGGCCCAATAGATGTTTCCTCTGTAAAAATTCTAAAGAATCGGTCAATCACCTTTTTGTTGAATGCTCCTTTGCACGAGATACTATCAACTTTTTGCACAGGAAATATAGTTGCTCCCTGGTCTAGAATCGTTCCACATTACTGGAAAATATTGAAGAATGGTTCAAAAGAGATTGTGAACTACTCTATCTTCCATTTTTTTACATCTGTAACCTATGGATCTCTCGGAATTTTTTCATATTCGAAGATAAAATACTAGATCTAATCTCTCTTTGTTATAAAATTATGGATCAAGTCATTTCCTATTCTATGATACATAGCAGAAAAACTAAGACCGGGACCATAGGTAATGCACTTATTCTATCATATCCTACAAGTTTTTTTGATGGTGCTATTGCAAATCAAAGGGGAAGTGATGGTATTTATTTGTTGATCAATCAGACACATTTTTTCTACATCAAGCTGGGATGTGACCACAACACTAACACAAGAGTTGAACTATTGGCCCTTTGAGCATTGTTGTACTCTCGAAAGAAATTGGAATCCCAACACTTCATGTTTTTGGAGACTCATCTGTCATTATCAATTGGTCAAATGACAAAGCAACACTCTCAGAACTTGATCTGGAGGCCTAGTGTGGAAACATCAAAGGACTCATAGCTCATTTTTCTTCTATATACTTCCAACATGTCTATAGGGAATACAATCAGAGGGCATATATTTTATCCAAGGAAGCACTCCCCATGGCCACTGGCATGCTATCCTTCACAGAATAATTTGAAGGATTAGTTATTGGGAAAGATAAGCTTCAACTCTTTTAAAATAAGCTGAGCTTGTATACCCTACTCCACAAACCATTTCGGTTTCTTTGAGTATGGATGCTTGAGTTTGTATGGTGCATATTTTGGATACCTATTGTAGACACTGTTCTCCTTTGAGTGTTTGATATTAGCACTCTTCCTCAAGCACTTCCTTGGAAAAAATAATATGGGCTCTCTTTGTCTTCTCTATGGACAGATTCTTGGATAGTTTCTTTTCACATGAATTGATAGTTTGGATGGTGACTCCTATATCCTTTAGTGATTCCTATGACTCATATGACATTGTACGAACAACTCTTTGTTAGCTTATGATTAGTATTTGACTCTGTATTGAATGATATCCATATATCATGCTGATGTAACCAGTTACCTTTGATTCAATCTAAATAACAAGGAACAACTATTTTTCTTCTAGAAAAAAGGTTACATCAACATTTGTCGATCAGTGTGCACATACATGAACTATGAAGTTTAAAACAATGGAGCTCAATTCAATTTGCCTTCACTAGATTATTAGATCAAGGGAATTAAATTTGATTTTCCTTTAGAGAACTATTAGAGGAGATTGTTATATGAACAATAGGTTAATAATAAAAATAACGATAATAGCAATATGATCTTAATATAATTTATCTTATTCAAATTTTATAATTGTTAAATAATTTTGATATTGTATTAAGATTTTTGTAAAATTGTTTACACAATCGAGATTTAATATATTTAATCATTTTTTACATTTATACATTATCAAATAAACTCTATGTCTTTGGAGATAAGACATGGTGTTTGAGAAAGTGTGAAAACCATTTTTTTTAATAAAATCTTCTTTCCGTGATAAAACAATTCTATATAAATACTAACAATTGAAAATGTAAATAAATTCTATATACAAAACATGTAACTAGAACATTTTAAATTTACCCATCATTGACCAACTCAAGAAGAATGTATAATACTAAGTATAAGACCATATTTTGATAGGAAGATCATACTAGAGCATATTAATAAACAAAAGTGCAAATGCACGCCATTATGCAACACTTTAGTGAGATATCAAAAATTAGCTCTAGGAATTATCTAACAAATCTCAAAATAGGATGACCTGTCCACACCTTATCATTTATTTTCAAAATGATTATGGTACCCATCTAGTATTTCCTCTATTACACTTTGATTGTTTGAAGGACACAAACTTATAAATAAGGTACACAACAAATGGATGGATTAATGCATTTATGAGCTAAGACAAGTAAACAAACATAAATGCAATCAATTAATGTCACTTTTTTTTTCCAAAAACAAAAAGAAGCACGGTTTATATTAGAAAAAAACCACATTATTTAGAAGGCCTCGGGCCATACAAAATCAAGCAATAAATACTCAAAATCATAGAAAAGAAGTGAGCAAAGTATAGTCTTTGTCATCTATCATCACCAAATGAGAATCAATAGATAGATGGAGTTAAATACTCTACACACCTAATATGCTATAAAATATGGTTGGTACTCAATTCATGCATGTTTCCATCAGTGCATTCCCATTTCTTCCCAACTGCCTTCAGTTATCATCAATCATTTTTTAGATAGTTGATATTCCTTATTATTTCGTTCATGGAATGTATGGTAAAATTTGGTTTGCAGAAATGATGCTTTGATCTTGCAAATATCGTCATAGATATGCAGCATGTATATGTTATGTGGTGCCCTACCATAAGTGAAACAATCAATAACCAACCTAGAGTCACCAAATATTTGTATCTTTTGTATACCCAAATAGCATGGCAAGAGAAAGGTATATTTGACAACCATGGACTGTGTCTGGTTGTTGGTTGATGCCCCCAATCTTGCCGAAAAACTATGCCACCAACTATCCTCAGAGAATATAATCCTCCCTGCTCCCCTAATGTTGGGTCAACCCTGAGTAACCTCATCAAAGTATGCCCAACATATAGATTTGTCAATCGGATTTCTTCATTAATAATCCTAGGCATCTTGTTTGCTGTAACATGTGGGAATTGTTTGAGTATAGCCATACTTTTGGATGCATACACTTTTGTTGGGACAAGAAGGTCCTGAAATATAGCTTTATTCCTATCCATCTAGGTACCCCAAATATACTCTAATAGGAAGAGCCTTATATTCTGCAAAGTCATCATTATGTATCCTGGAATGAAAATATTCTTGCTTCCCAAAGCTTTCCTACAGGAAATTTTACCTGTGATCATAAACAGATGTTGCAACATTCTCTACAAATATGGGAAAGTAATGGAAAGGTGTTTGACGTTCTCAACATTTTTAGAACATAAAGGCAATTCACTAGGCCCACAAGCAAATATTTTAGTCAAGTTGTCCCAAACTGGCACATTATCTTCAAATGCATGAAGCCAAAAAAAAAATTGATTTTCAATGGAAAATTAATATTCCATATGGACTTGCCTGTGGGGAGTAGAGAAAGTGGTAAAGTTGAAATGTTGTAAATGGATGTAATTGGAAGGTCTCATGTTCGAATCCCCCCAAAATTTCTTGTGCGCCATGGTTCGGGCCCTGTGGATGCACCTAGGGTTATTGTGGTAGCGAGATTGGATCCCTAGACCCCGTGTCACGTGAGTACTAGCCCGGTCTATAATATCCATAGTTGGATATTCTCAATTAACTCGGAATAGATTCATAATTTCTAAATAACCCAAATATACGTAGATATAAAATTATATATAAATTGATAGATAAGAGATTACAATGATGGCCCGCCTTAAATATGGCTTGGGCATTGTGTATGAAGGGTCATGCCTTTTGATTCTTATTTATAATTAATTATCTTTAACTATTAACTATTTGATTATTTACTTATTATTTTATGTTTTTTACATTTCCACTCTCTTAGAAAGGATTTGTCCTCAAAGCCTTATAATGTGGTCCCATCGTTCCATGCAATGTTTTGGATTGCGACACAAGTCGATACGAACTCCTGAGTGTAGAGCATAACTTTTGATATGTGGACGGTTCAATCCACCCCAAATTGATTCTTTGTTGAACGCCACACTTTCTAAGTGAACTAACATCCCGATAATTGAGTGCACGGGTGTCAGTGATATATGTAGATTGTTTACGATTCTTAAGATACCGAATGCAATGGTTTGGATGTCGATAGGGAATTTTTTCAACGTCATTTTCTCTTATCAAATTTGCGGTGTCTCTTTGGATTAATATTTGTGTAGTTTTCTCTTCTACTAGAGCGAAATCTAGAGTGATGATCTGAACTGGGTTGATAGGTGTGCTTTTTTCCATAAATTTTATTTCTAACGACTTTGATGTTTTGTTCTGTATACCTTTTAAATTGTTTTCTAATTGCTTATTTTCACTTTGAATCTTCTTAATAATTTATTTGTACGTTTTTCCTTCATCTTTGTGTTTCTTAATTTGTTCCTTAAGTTCTTTATTAAGATTTAGAAGTCATTGATTTTCTTCTCGCTTTTCTAGGAGTTTTCCTTCGATGTCTTCATTCGAGTTTTCTTCCTTCTTGATACTCTCTAACTTCTTGATCTTCATAACTAATATTTAATTATTATTTCTTAATCGATATATTTCTTCAGTATTACTCGTTAATGTGATTTTGACTTTCATAACTTCCAACTTGTGCGCCTTTTTTGTGCCGTCCTCTTTCTGCTGGAGTTCCTCAATTTGTTGTTGAAGGCGGCGATTCTTTGCTTCTTGAATTCTTACTTTTGTCTGAATTTGTGTGATTTTGTCATCTTTGTCCTTGATGATTTTGTTTAATCGTTTTATTTATTCTTTATTCTCGATCGCTTCTTTCATGATTTTTTGGTTTTGTAGATTTTGATTGGGATATTTTTGACTCATTAATTCCTCAATTTGAGTAGATATTCTCTCAATATGGATTTTTAGATAATGATTATACTTGTTTATTAATCCCTTAGAAATATCCAACTTTTTCATGTCCAATAGTAGATGATCATTGATTTTTTTGTAATGTTCTACTTTGTCTAATGCTACTTGTAGTTGGGACTACAATTCTGATTTAGAATTCATCATAATTCCTAACTTCTGGTGTTCTTTGATGATAGTTGATTTTCCTTTTGACTTTTGATTTCTTCTTTGCCTTTGTCTTATTTCAACTTGTTCATGGGAAAAATATTCTTGACATTTTTTTTGCCTTTTTTTGTATTTTAATAAATGTAATAATTTTTACAATTATTAAATCGGTAGAAAAATGATTATTATTAAGTTATAATAATAATTTTAATATGATTATTAATAATTATTATATAACAATACTAATATATATATAATGATTTTTCTTTGGATAGATGGTGAAAATGGAGAAATTATAATAATAATAATAATTATTATTATTATAATGTTTTTCAAATTGGTTTAGGGTTATGTGGCTCAAGGAGTGACAAAACGATGTAGAGGAGGGAGAACGCAATTGGGATGAATAGAGGCACAATGCAATGCGGAGGAGCGTTGGTTGTATATGGGGCGCAGGGAAGGGAGAGAAAGTGGAAGAGGGTGGGTTGCGATGTGTGTGACAGAGGATGGTGCAAGAGATGAGCAGGCATAAATGGGGTCGACAGATCATAGACAAGGTGGAAAATGTGAGGAGGAAGAAGAGGTTAGAGTGGAGGCGGAATTAGGATGCGGCGAGAGGCTCAGTGTGGGGAGAGAAAAGGAGGGAAGAATGACATGCAGGTGGAGGATGGATGGATGCACATATGAAGGTCCACACACAGGTATATTCTTTTGTTGGAGTGAGGGGACGCAGGAGAGGTGGTGGCAGCTGGGTGGGTGGTCAACTCCGAAAGGTGTGTGTGTTGTAAAGGAAAGTTTCCTATGGCTAGGGTTTAAGAGGCCACCAACATACTGGGGTTGAAAGAGGGATGCAAATGGTTCTGCAAGCAAATATAAACAATATTTAGAGATTAGAATGGTTCATACCTTATCCAAATGAAGGTTCATCCAAGCAGCCCTTCAATCCTCTTCTTGCTCCTCTCGTTCCTCTTGCTCCAAGAGACCTGTAAAACGAATTATACCTTCCTCAAACCAATATGACCACATATAAAGCAATGATAATCAAATAAACATGAAATAATGATCTGACTAACATCATCATATGATCATAAACAGAGATTCAATCACACATTGAACAATGATTTGGGAAGAAGAAGGACATCACATCTTTATTAATCTTGAAAACAAGTACAAATATACCTTCTCTTCAAGTTTGACACCTCACGAAACCTTGATGTAGTTCTACTATTTCTCTTCTCCAAGGAACTCAGCCTCCAAGCTCTGCAACACAAGGGGATGATCACTAGGGAAAAGGTGTGGGAAAAGAGAGTCCCAATTCCTCCAGCATGACAATTGAAAAGTTCAAGTCTCCTCTCATGGACCTCCCTACTTCTATTTATATGCTTTATGAAGAGTTAGGGTCAAATAAAAAGTAGTTATAACTGAAGGAGTCAATTGCATAACTACCCAAACTACCCAAATTTCAAAATACATATTTTTTTTACATTTTCAGGAGGTGTACGTGGGTTGCAGAGACAACAATCGCATACACGAGGAGGTACACATGGGCTGCAATGCAAATAGTCATGTATTTAAGGTGTACATAAGTATTATATATAGCAATTCACGTACATACGCATGTTTCCTTAAGGAAACTCGTGTACACATCAAAAAAGATAATTTTTGGGGTACTTTTGGGCATTTTCAGACTTTGTTGTCTTCTGGAAAGTTTTAGCTAACTCAAATATATTTCCAACAGTGTAGAGATGAGGGAAAATAGAGTTACATAGCTCAAGATATGGGTCCTCCAAGTTAGGTGTTTTTTCAGTGACTTTCATGAAGTGTCATCATGGAAGTGTTGACATGCGACGGAATCATGGGAAAGTGGTCACAGGCAGAGATGTGTCATTTTGAGCTATAATAGATGCCCCCTAATGTTGAGGTTAGAGGGGAATACTGTAGCCAAAATAAATTATAAAGGAAACAACTGAGTATGGAGAGAGCAGAGAATCCAAGATCAATAGGCTTGAATGAAGGTACCTCAAAGAGAGATAAATGTCAGACAAAATTGATCTCTAGGACATATAATTCCATATACAAATCATCGCCATAAATATACAGGTGGATCCAATATATGTATAACTGATGAAACTATCATGGTCGCTCAATATGCAAAAAGGCACCATATTAAATCTAAAGGATTCATGGCCACAAATGAACAAGGTGGATCCATGCTCAACAATCGATCATAACCACATGAATACAAGGTGGATCTATGTCTTAGCAAAATGTCATATAAAATATAACAAGGTCTTGTGCAACTTGGGAAATAGAAAAATGATGATGTTATTGTCGGCCCAAGGTTTTCAATCCAAACCTCCCAAAAAAGGTAAGAATCCTAACCATGTGAATAAAGGAGCTGAAGTTGAGCATGGAGGAAACCGTTTGATTACCAGTTAATGATGAGAACCGTTAACAAACGCGAGGGAAACCACCATTAATGAAAATGGTCCCCAAGGTACCTAGTACATTCTAACAAGTGTGAATACAAGGACTTGAAGTTGAACACTTGAAGAATCCATCGAGTAGGAGATATTAAGGTATTCCCACTAGCCAATAGTGAGGTCAATTGCCACTGATGACTGCAATCCCCAAGGTACTGTCATAAAACTCTAAATATCATTCCCAAATCAAGAGGTGTTCCAGTCGATAGGAAGAGATCCATTGGAAGGAAAGCACTAAGGCATCCTTCATCATCCAACACGAGGTAAGTCAAAGATTAATTAAATCTGGAATTGGTACTGAATTTCATGACAAGGACCGCCGAAGACATGATGTAATGAAATAATACCAGGGAATGGCCGACAGAAAAGGTCAAGGCAACTGCAGAATGGCCAACAAAGGTTTAATCCTTGAACATTGACCACGACACAAAAGTGACTTAGGCAGCTTTTGACACAAAAGAGACCAACGACCAAAATCTGCAATGTAGGAGACATTGACAGATTCCCCATATTATTGGAAAAGAGACCAACTGAAAGAGTAAGAAACTTTGAATCGGGATAAGGCCAAAATACTAGGACCCAACTATTGATAGACTCAAAACTAGTGCTTTGTTCAAAGAAACAAGACTTGCTGCCATGATGTAAAAAACATGTGAATGAACTTCCCTTCCCCTCTTTCTTGTAAAGGTTTAACGAGTCCAAGAAAGCAAACTTGAGACCTTCTTCATTTTTGGCAAGCTTGAAGAAGAGACAGAAGAATGCTTGATAAAGCACTTATTCGTGGATTTTACGAGCCCGAACTAGTACATGCTTGATGGTGTTTTCATAGTTTAGAGAGTTTGAAAACTCCAAAGAAGATTACAGGGGGGGATGTTTTCATCCAATTTAGTCTCATGAGGCTGGAAAAGTATAAAAAAAACCATAGAAGAACTCTCTTAGCTTCCGAAGAAGTAAGGCACACCTTTTTCGTACTTGGTCATGAAGGTCTGAAAAAGGTTAAATTACCACCTACCCAAGGCTCCTTCAAAAGCAGCAAATAACCTGAATTTTACGAGTGTGAAGGAAAGCAATATCACTCGGAAAGATCCATTTGATTACAAGAAATGGGGCTTACAACAATAAACTTGATGCTTTGTTCTTTAGGGTTTAACTAGCATGACAAATACATAAAGTACACTCGGAATATTTTTCATGTTTAGGTCTAGAGCACGAAAAAGAGAAGACTAAGCTCATACCAAGGGCTCCTTTTCCATAAGTTTAGTCCCTCAGGTCCGGAAAAGCGATAAACCCCTGAGAATACTCTTCTCAATTCTGAAGAAAAGAGAGTGATCCTTTCTTGTATTATTCCACATGGTCCGAGAAAGTGATAACCTACCACCAATGTGGATGCCCATTCACATATTCTTAATGAACCTGAATGGACAAGTTTACTCGGTAGTCAAGTCTATTTTGAAAATTTAGACATAGGCCTAAAGAAACTCAATATCTTTCCCGTGAGGTTTTAATAAGCCCGGAAAATTCAACTCGCGTCCTCCTTACTATTTTTAACGAGCTTGAAGGAGAGCACAAAGAATGCTCTAAATGCGAGGAGATGAGTGTCAGAGGAAAGAAAAAATAGTTCTAAGCGCGAGAAACAAACCTATACATAATGCAAGGAACATGAGCAAGGTAAAGACACTCGGGGAACATCTCCTCAAGGTAAAAGGTGGCAAGCTACAAAGGAAAAATGATACAAGGCTTAGCGATGATGAGAATAAAGATGAGGGCTTATACAATGAGCTAAAAGCATGGAAGTCAGCATCAAGCTCATAAGCGTGAGCATGGCACATGCAAATGTAGTTACAGCTTGAACAACAAGACAAGGCCAGTAAATAGTTGTGACTCCAACTAATAATCCTATCTCTAAGAAACAACAACATCAGGATCATATTTAGAAGAAAAGCTCTGATGCAGGTCGCTTTGGCAGAAACACATGTGACTTTGCTATATTCTACAAAAGGTAAATTCAAGGCAGAAATGACTGAAGAAGATTCTATAGCACCAAGGCTCAAGGGTTTATAATCAGTAATATCACCCTCAGAAGAAGAGCAAAAATCAACAAGGGATATAGTTTCTGCATGAACAAACTCAGTATCACGGGAGTTGAAAAATTCATAAGAAAAATCAAACTCATCAGGATCACTGACTTGTTGTTCAAAGGAAGAGTCAAAAGACTCAACAAGACCAACATAAAAAGAAAGGTCAGGCTTACTAGGAAAATCAGGGTTAGACTTAGTCACAACTGAACCAACATCCAATAGAAGATCATGATGTATCAAAGACTCTAGGAAGTCTTCATCTGAAGGAAGGAGATCATCCGAGATATGACACACGTCTAAAATTTCAAATGGATCGATAGAGTGGAGAGAGAGCTCCACAGTCTGTATAGGATGACTCACCTAGTTAGTTGCTGAGACCAAGTCCTGAGAAAGTAAGCATGAAAACAGAGGCTGCTTCTCAGTAGCAATTGAACGCAAAGGACATGAGGCCACATAGCTCACCTGTGGCGGGGAAGTGTCTATAGAAACACTAGGAATCGATAAAGGAAAGACCTAGTCTCTAGTTGGGTCAGGAGATGGATCAAGAAAATCCAACTGATCGATAGTGACAATTTCTTTACCATGATTAAAGTACATCACATGAAATAATGTTGACACCATATCTTGCATGGCATAGACATAATCATGTCCAAGGAGCATATTGAAGTCCAAGGGGTCTTCTATCACCATGAAGTCAACTAAGATGGCATTCCCACCCAAAGTAATAGGTGTTTGAGCAAGAATTCCCAAGGCTATACAAGTTCTTCTGTCAAATTCCAGTAACTGACTAGCAGTTGACACAAGACTGGGAGATCCCATGCCTCACAAAGAACGAGCAGAAAAAATACTAACTGAGGCTCCTTCATCAACAATACAATGAGAAATCGTGTACTGTCCAACTTTGACCTTTATCTGAAAAGGCGCATCAGAAGGAAGGCGCAGCTCAACTAGGATATCCCAATCAAAGGAAGCAATCTAAGAGCTTGGTGGGGGTTGATCCAAAGTGAGTTCAGTTCCCCCTTGTTTAGTAAGTTCTGAAATGGCAGTGAAGAAAATGTGACTAGCAGACACTTCACTCTCCAAAGGAAGAGTGGGATTGATCAGTAATAAAATCAATTCAATCGCTTCATGAAAGTCACTCTCTGAAGGGAGAGTGGGATTGACCAATGGTGACATTGGTTCAATCACATCAGGATCACTCTCCAAAAAAAGAGTGGGATCAACCAAAGCTAAGATTGGTTTGACTGCTTGATCAACCAAAGGTTGAGTAGGTTGTTGAGAAACTATAGGTTGTTCAAGAGAAGGAAATTTTTGAGTATCGGACCACACTCTTTGCACCTCTGCGATAGCAGGGCACTGGTGAGTAAGATGATCTACCTCACATAGCTTACAAGGGAACTTAATTTTTCCTTTCACATGACCAATTTTCTCAATGGTGTCAACATGACTAGAAGTGGCTGACTGTTTGCTCTCAGCATGACCTACAGAGGCGAAGATATTTCCCCCAGCATGACCACCAGAGGTTGGGTGATTGGGTCCAACTTGACTAAGAGAGGCTAGTTGTTGAGAGACTTCAAAATGTTCAAAAATGGGATGACCATGAAACCAAAATATTCACACCTCCATGATAGAAGGGCATTTATAAGTAAGGTGGTCTCCTTCACAAAGCTTACAAGGAAACTTGGGCTTGTGTTTTGAATGGGTAGTGTTTTCAACAGTGTCAACATGACTCACAGTGGTTGATGGATTGCCTCTAGCATGAACCACAGAGACCGAAAGACTTCCCCCAGCATGACTTGCAGAGGCTGAGAGACTGGGTCCAACATGACCTATAGAGGTTGGATGGGCACCACCAACATGAACAACAGAGGCTGAATGGTTAGAATCAACATGCTTTGCAGTAGTTGAGTGTGTTCTCCCAGCATGAAGTTCAGAGGCTGGGTGGATGGATCCAACATGACTTGCAAAGGTTGGATGGGGAGGTTCAACTTGAACAACAGAGGTTGAACAGGTGCCCTCAGCATGAACTACAGAGGCTGAGCGACTGGATCTGATGTGACCTTGAAAGGTTGGAAGGATCTCACCAGCATGATCAACATAGGTTGGATGGTGAAGATCAACTTGACTTGTAGAGGTTGAGTTCTTAGATCCAACATGACCTGCAAAGGTTGGATAGGTGTCCACAGCATGAACTTTAGAGGCTGGGTGGTGAGGTTCAACTTGACTTTCAGAGGTTGAACGGGTACCCCCTTTCTTATGTGCCTTCTTCCTATTCCTCCTTATTTTACTCCTTTTAGGCTGTCGGTTACTAGTATTAGTACTTTCACCACATGAGGTAGAAGGAGGAGGTGTTAACACCCAAAAATGGTTAACTACCTCATCTACCCCACTACATGGCTCATTTGTCCATTTGCCTACCATATTTCCCTGAAAATCCCACTAAAAAGACTCCAAAAGGCCTAAAATGCCTCTAAAAGGCCATAAAACCATCTAAAAAGCCTCCAAAAGGCCCAAAAATGCCTCCAAAAGGCCAAAAAACCCCCTTTTCCTCCAAAAATGTCCAAAATTCCTCTAAAAATAGCAAAATCCCCAAAAGGGAAGAAAAAAATATAAAATAATGAGGAAAAGGAGGAAAAAACCCTAAACAAGCTGCCCTAAACCATATGGTTTCCAAAACCATGGGCCAGCACTCCACCACTAAAAAACTATAAATAAGTGGTGGAGACCCCTCATTTCACATCCACTATCATAAGCATCACGCCTCTGCCGAAATTATTCTCGAAACCCTAGCTTACCATCAAGCTACTTTCACCATTGAGAACTCTTTTGGCCTATTTCCACCACCGGAGAAGGAGAAGAAGCAGCTTGGAGCTCGAAGCCACCGACATCGGACCAGCGCAACGGACTCCACCAACCTCCTCATTGGAGGTAACATCAATAAAAATCATTATTCATTCCTTTACAGTTTTTGCTCCATGTTATTTACTTTTTACTGCTTAGCTTCAAGAACGTATTTAGATTAGTCTTTATTTCAGTTTATCTTTATTTAATTCATACACATCATTGAACTGCTACTAAGGATTCCAGATTCCTTAGTAGGTGCTCATCAGCACAAGCTAGGGTGAAAACCCTAGCCACAGGAGGAGAATCAACTACAAGTGAAGGGGAAGCAGTGTTTTGATGCCCTTGATATAAGGATCTTACTTGAGAAGCATCAAGAGCATTCAGGACGGTTGGAGTGGAAAAAAACCACACTGGTAGCCCTAGGGTGAATCTAGGTAGATTCGGGGTGGCCATCAAAGGAACACCAACATTCCCTGTGAGAGGAATAGTACAAGGATTTCCTAGCATGGGGATCTCTTGGTTGGTGTTCAAAGGGGTGTTAGCCATAGTTTCAAACAAGGAGACAAAGTCTAAGGTTGAAAGAAAACCAAAAGTAAAAAGCACACACCTAAAGGCAAACTAAGTATAGACAAACCACACAACACTCACTAAAAATTCCTAAAGCCAAACAGAAAAACAGGTATAAGATATGCTTTCCAGAAGAAAGATGAGAGATAGTTACTTGGCATCCCTGTAGATGTTATTAGGCATAAGCGGAGGAATCACCCACTGCCCTCCCACACCTTCTACTGGGGTTACCTTCCAAGTCCATCCAAGGTCAACTAGAAACATCCTTCCGGTGTACCTATGTATGAACCCTAGATGTCAAAGAGACTAAAGGCTACCTTAACTATATTGATACTCTAGGGGGGAAGTCGCAATCCTGGTTCGTACGCATGGGCAGGGTAGCAAATCTTGAAACCCTATCTAAGAAAGAATCCCCAGATGCACAAAAACCTTGGTCTATGTTTTGGCAAGGAATCGGAGGGTTATCTCCTCAGTCCAAGCCTCCACATGACCTCATGCTTAACTCCCATTTGAGAGGAGCTTCCCAGATACAATCAACATAGAAGAGGATTTTCCTAGTGATTGGCCAACTATGTCTGAAATTTAATACTTGTGGAGAGTTAAAACTCCCTAATCCACAAGTCTATCCTGAGTCAGTTGGTGTATGAGCCTATAAAATAAAACTTACTAATAATTTTTAAATTATAGCTTTGTTTTTAGTCAGAGGGTAAATGGCGTGAAACTTATGTGGTGTTTTGACTCAAAGTTGAAACAAAATGACTAAGCAAAGAGAAATGGAATGCAAAAAGCAAAAACTATTCTCTTTCTTTTCAAATAGAAACTTGAAAGCAACAAAAGAACAATTTCTTTCTATTTTTTTCAAAAACAATGATATGCCATGCAATCTAGACTAAAAAGCTAACCTACATGCATATAAAGCAAACATGTGTTTTTTATTTTTCTTTTATAAATGCAAAAGAAAAACAGCCTATCAACTAATGCAAGCAAGTAATGTAAGCAAAGCAAATAGACAACCACTCTACACCCCACAAACAAACCCTAGGTTTCCCTAAAGTTGGATATAACCTCTCTTGGAAGGAAGGCTAAAAAAAGTAAACAAGCCAATAAATTTGGAATGAAGAGACTGAGCAATAAGATAGACATAAAAAAAGGTCAAGAAGTACCAAGTATCAATCCAAACCCACAAACAGAGGCTGCTCAGTACCTTGTCCAACAAGGCCAAGCCAAAGAAGGAGGTGGGGGGGAAGGTAGCGAAAACAAGTTCAAACACTTGAAAGAGACTTCCAAGATAGACAAAGAGCACCTAACAGATATAAAACAACCTCTCAGGAGTCATGCACATGCAGAGGACCCTTGAAGACCCTACAAATAGCCCTCAAATCACCCAAAAACCCTAAAAAATGATGAAAGAACACAAATTCAGGTGTAAAGGAAAGTTTCCTATGGCTAGGGTTTAAGATGCCATCAATGTATTAGGGTTGAAAGAGGGATGAAAATGGTTCTACAAGCAAATATAAACAATATTTAGAGATTAGAATGGTTCATACCTTATCCAAATGAAGGTTTATCCAAGCAGCCCTTCAATCCTCTTCTTGCTCCTCTCGCTCCTCTTGCTCCAAGAGACTTGCAAAACGAATTATACCTTCCTCAAACCAATATGACCACATATAAAGCAATGATAATCAAATAAACATGAAATAATTATCTGACTAACATCATCATATGATCATAAACAGAGATTCAATCACACATTGAACAATGATTTGGGAACAAGAAGGACATCACATCTTTATTAATCTTGAAAACAAGTACAAATATACCTTCTCTTCAAGTTCGACACCTCACAAAACCTTGATCCGGTTCTGCTGCTTTTCTTCTCCAAGGAACTCAGCCTCCAAACTCTACAACACAAGGGAATGATCACTAGGGAAAAGGTGTGGGAAAAGAGAGTCCCAATTCCTCCAGCATGACCAGGCAAAAGTTCAAGTCTCCTCTCATGGACCTCCCTAATTCTATTTATATGCTTTATGAAGAGTTAGGATCGAAGACAAAGTAGTTACAACTGAAGGAGTCAGTTGCATAACTACCCAAACTACCCGAATTTCAAAATACGTATTTTTTTGACATTTTCAGGAGCCATAAGCGGGTTGTAGAGATAACAGTCACGTACACGAGGAGGTATACGTGGGTTGCAATGAAAATAGTCATGTATTTAAAGCATGCGTGAGTATTATATATAGCAAGTCATGTACATACGCGGGTTTCCTTAAGGAAACTCGCGTACACATAAGAAAAATCTCATTATTAGGGTACTTCTGGGAATTTTAAGACTTTGGCATCTTATAGAAAGTTTTAGCTAACTGAAATATATTTCCAATGGTGCAGAGATAAGGTCAAACAGAGTTAAAAAACTCAAGATATGGGTCCTCCAAGTTAGGTATTTTTTTAGTGACTTTAGTGACTTTCATGAAGTGTCGACATGCGACAGAATCATGGGAAAGTGGTCACAGGCAGAGATGTGTCATTTTGAGCTATAATAGTGTGGAGGGGTATGTAGAGGAGCATGTAGAGGGATCAATGTAGGATGGAAAGAGAGGTGCATGACAATGAGGAGTGGTGGGAGACTCAGACCCTAGCAAAAAAAACATATGGACTTACTCCACCAAGCAAGTGGAGGCACATCTTCATCCATTCTAATATATACATATCCTATATTTGGTGCATATCGGCCATCAAAATCATTCCTAGCCCATATCAAATGTTCATATTTCTCTTATAAATAGACATGAATGCCAGTGAGAGAATGAATATACCTATCACAATGCTCATTTTGCACCAAATTGAAACCCAGTCCATCAACAAAAATTGATGCTTGCTTGAACAAAGTAGTATTCCTATGATCCTGAACTTGATGCAAAAAGATGATACCTCGGTCCATCAACAAATCAATCATGCCTTCAGGGAGTTTGTAAAAATATGTACATCCCTCCTAAGGATCTTGGCCAATCCATAATTTCTTTCCATTTTTGATGACACAAATAATCCAATCACCAATAATCCCAAAGGTTGTGATGATGGCATTCCAGAAAATAGAAACATTCCTGACATGATTGTGCTTCACTTTGAACCATTATTCGATGGTAAGGGGTTGGATATACTATGATAGATGACCTTCACCCATAATCCCTCACCCTTGAGAACCCTCCAAACACCTTTATCATATAGTGCCTTAGAAAAACTAGGTAAGTGTTTAATGCCCCAACCTCCCATGGAATTGGGTAAGGATATCCTCTTACAAGCAACCCATGGAAATACATGGTCAAGATGAGTGCCCCTCAATAGAACGTTACATCAAATTTTTTTAATGTTGTCAAGTGTATCTTTAGGAACATATGAGAGAGATAACCAATATACAAAAAGTTCTTTGAGTATAGAGTTAATCATCACCAACCTGCCTCCCCTTAAAAACCACTTTTTACACCAGAGATTAATCCTCTTTTCAATTTTAACAATACTCTAGTACTAGTCCTTACAAAGGTAGTCATTAGGATAGATCATAAACCAAAGATATTTTAATCCTAGTAAAAAATCTACAGTAGCAAACTCAACTAAAGAAATAGTTCATTTAACATCTCGCAGGTCATATTAATAAAATAGTAGAATGTAGTCAACAAATAGAAGCTGGGATACAATCATGTTACCACCCATACATAATCCCTTAATGGTTCCATTATCCATAGAATCAGGGACCATTATACTTAACCCATCCATCAAAAAAATGAAGAGGAGCAAGGCAAGTGGGAAACCCTATCGTAGGACCCTTCCTAGTTTGAAAAAACATGAGGCAGGTCAATTGATAAGAACAAAGAAGGAGACATGTTGAACAGTAGACAATATCCAATGGACTACTTCCAAATAGAAGCCATTCTAAATAAGCACAAGCCTAAGGTGAGTTCAATTGACTTGGTCGTAGGCCTTAGAGAGGTCTACTTTAATGACTGTTGCACGTACCTCTTAGGTTTAGCAGTATGGAGGACCTCCTGGGTGATAGCAATGGGGTCATGGATCAATCTATTCTCAAGGAATTCAAATTGTTCAGGAGATATATAGCATTCGATAAAATATTATTGATTCTATTGGAAATGACTATGGTGACAATATTATATACACAGTTGCACAGTGATATAGGCATTTAGTAATCAAGGATAACAACCCTATCCTTCTTAGGAATGAGAATAATAAAAGTATTATCCATGGAATCCAATATACTCCCAGTGATTCCGAGATGTGGGTGTTAGAAAGTGGGATGGGGAACGTGTGGAGGTGTCCATGGAGCCTCCAATTCTTTCTCCATGTGGTCCACATTCAATCCACCACCCATGCAATTAAATGTCGTTCGAAACTCAAAGCCTCTGGCTTCATTGCTCTCCATCATCGTTGAGTTGGATTTCTAAATAGAGGGTATTATATTCATGATGATAGTCTGTAGATAATTTATTGCTCATAGTCTAGAGCTTAATCTGGATAGCAAAGTGGAATGTTGTTGCATTCAAAATTGTTGTCAGTAACAAGTTGGTGGTGTTCATTGGTGTTGCAAAGTTGGGCGTATTTTTGGCTAGGTAGTGATCATTAAGGTGGGTGTTTTCTTTATCCTCTCCATTTCCTCTGGATCTTGGGTCATTCATACTCTAATTTTTATCTAGAATTTGCACAGTGATGCACTCCCACCTCTCACCCAAGATTTGAAGATGTCCAGATAGTTGAGGGACATGCCACAAAGGTCCAATAAGGGATGTAGTGGTATTGGATGTAGAGGTTTCAATAATTATTTTGACAATGGATATGATAATTCAGTCCCAGGTCACATGCACAATTTATTGGATGATTTGGAGGAGGAAATGGTAATTCAACAACCGATAGGTATACATTCTCAGGTCCTTCAAAGAAATTATTGGCATGTTTGGAACATGTTATCCCAGATTCTTATTCAGGCCCAAAACCACATCGAGGAAAAAATCCCTCGGTCCTCTCCTTATCCAACTCCTGTTGCACATGCTTCTTCCTCCACTTCTCTTTTGCTGGTCTCTAGAACAAAGGAAGCTCCTATTGGAAACCCATTGAAAGAGGATTCGGGGAAACAAAATCTTAACGAGCTTCCTACTAACTTGGATAGAACAAATATAGCTTCCATCAGTTGTTATAAGAGGAGGAAGGTGGAGAGTGGACAAGAAATTATCGAATCCTACCGAAAAACACAACCCCTCCTGACCAAAGATGTTGTGAATGATTCTTCAAAATTGATTGCCTACCGATTCCCTATCATGGAGGAGATTTCGAACACCGCGGAAGTAGGATGTAGCACTAAGTAATTTGCACAGTCTCCACATCCTTTGTATTCTTAAAGTTTTCAAGTATCTATTTTTTAAGGTTAGTATTGATGGTAGTTTTTATAGTCTTTTTTCCATTGCCCTGCATGGATTTGTTTCTTAGAAGTATTTCAAGTTTTTGTATCTACGCATAAGCCTTTTCAACACATTTTTGAAAACTTTTCGATAGAAGGACAAACTATGAAAAACTTGGGATATGAAATTATGCTTGGGTAGTCGGTATTATTTTTGTTGCAGAAGTTAGAGACACCGTAGAATATTTGCAGAGTGATATTCTCCTGAACACTTGTGCTTGTATTCTATTTGTTGTATATTATTATAATTTTTCCATGGAACTTACAAAAAAAAACACTCCCAATGATCCTAGACTCTTCTATTTAAGCCAAAAGGTTCGCTTCAATAAGTGTTGGAAGGCGGATTGGATGCACATGGTGCGACATAGGAGAAAACGACAAGTGTCCAAGTAAATTGCGCAAGAGGAAGATGTCAACAAGTGGTCGGCTTGGTAGAATTATTCTAAATTTGGTCCAAGTTAGTTAGGAAGTTAGTTTTATGTGGACCTTTTTGTAAAGGTGCAAGCCTATAAATAGAGTTAGAATTGTAGTAGAAAGAGGATCTGATATGTGCTCTAGAGCGGATCTTAAGTCTTGGTTGAGCTATTTTATGAACTATTTTGTTTTATGGGTTTGGTCTGAGACTTTCGACCAAGGCATGTGTCTTGAAGATGTATTTTAACATGTGGAAGTAATATGATAAAGATGTTGTTGGAAACTCTATGTTCCCTTTGTCTGCGATGTGAGCCATGATCTGATGGTTGTTTTCTTTGTGGCTAATTAATTTGATCTGAATGATGCAATATGAATGGTTAATATGTTGTGATCTATCTTCTTAATATTTTCCTTATATGAATGATGAGAAGTCTTGTCATGGTGAATGAATTCTTACATGTCGATCTCTTTTCTGCATAATAAAATGGTGTGATATTAGATATGATACGAATGATGGTAAATGGTTGAATGAATGATAAGATAAAACTATTTTCTATATCTCTAAGTGGTATTGTGATAGAGAGAGATTAAGTGTGCAAGTACTCTTCTCTTATGTGGAAACATGGTATCTATAGCCCTCCCTCAAACATCTTGGGTGAGATTGCATATTCTCCACGGATGTTGCTAGATAGGGTATAACCTATCTGAGTCGATGTTTAGGGAGATGGACCCGAAGGGTTTCAACAGTGTGTGAACCCCTGAAGAATGAATTGAGTCAAAAAATGGTTATGTTTCTGAGACCATAGTGCGAAAAAGAAGAGGACGTGTTGTGGAATCCGATGAAGCCAGAGATCCAGGACTAGTTCGATTAGAAGGCCTGAGAATTCACAGCAGAAGAAAACCAGAGTTCCAGACTGACAACAGAAGAGTAGTTGTTAAGACATATTTACTCTGATATCTACGAATACATCTTCGTTAAGTTCCTGATTATTTTGTATGAGTGGTTGGCGCAGTTTACCTTCCAGAAAATAAATTTACAAGGAGGTGAACCTACTTACTGGACCCATGAACTGATTCAACAACTAAAAAGGGTCAACAACAAGGCATCAAGGGCTTTCGAAGTGTGGCTTGACAACATTTTGGAAGGATATATTATTGAGTTTGATGTCGACACAGTCAAATCCTATAGTGACGCAAAGAGGGAATTCTTCCAAGGACTAAGAGGTAGGTCTCTATTGTCTTTGCAATTGTGGATTAAGATGTTTATCTACAAAAATGGTATACTGAATATGAACTCCGACGAGTAGAGATTTGGTGTGCGGAGGTCATGGGTACTACGGAGACGAGGCTTGGATGGAATGATACGGGGTATATCAGGATGGGATTTACGACGAAACTGTGAGGGAAGTCGAGGAAGCATTAGAGGAAATTTTAACTCAAAATGGGCCTCCTAAAATGAACTAATAAAATAATAGTTAAAATAATAAAATAATATTTATTAATTTTGGAGGAAGAAAAGAAAAAAACTACTTTTTTGTTTGTATTTTTGACATATCTCCCTGTGTTTTTACTCAAATTTCGATCGGGAGAGCTCGTTGGATGCAGAATTAAATTTTGCATCCAACGAGTACCCACTTAGTATACTTTTGATGGACCCCGCTACCCCAAAAACAAGAAATACCTGAAAAAATGGAATGATGATGTCATCATTCCATTTTGTCAGGTATTTCTTGTTTTTGGGGTAGCGGGGTCCGTCAAAAGTATGCCGAGTGAGTACTCGTTAGATGCAGAATTTTATTCCGCATCTAACGAGCTCTCCCGATCGAAATTTTAGTAAAAACACAGGGAGATATGTCAAAAATACAAACAAAAAAAGTAGCTTTTTTTTATGATACCTATCCCCAAATTTATATTAAAAAAGTGTTTAAGACCTATACGGTATTTCAAAATTAAAGCAATTTCATTGGCTAACACATGATGACATGGAATTTGAATAAAAGTTAAAAGGCCCATTTTGAGTTGAAATTTCCTCTAATGAGTGTGGTATTCTACAAATTGGGGTGAGGTTCCGGCAGGAGAAGAGGAAGAGGACTGAGGAGAGTGCTGGTGTGACCGAAACAAGAAACTATGAGAGAAGATAACAAGGGACTAAGCAACCCCAAAATGATGAAGGAGATGACCAAACTACACCCAAGCCCACAGAAGGACCAACCCAAAGCAACAAGGTACCTACACATTCATGCATTGTGCCACATTCAGGAAGAAACAACAGATAATCACAAGAATATCCGGTGTGCCACAACCAAAGTAACAATAGAAGATCAGAAAATACCAGAAGAAGGCCTAGAATGGTGGGTGGCGACATAAAATTACCTTTGTTTCATGGGAATGGGATAGAATATCCCAAGCACTATTGGTTTCTCTACGAAGTGGTATGGACTGTGAAGCAAGTCCAAGATGAAGACATTAAGAAGGGACAACTTTCAATAACATTTTGAGGTCGTGCATTAGATTGGTATTTGAAGTTCATACAAGTGCTGAAATGACATCAGTAGAATAATATGGCATAGATCAGGACCAGGTTTATTAAGGAATTCCAGAAAGCTAAGTTGAGTCACATTACATTACTGAACTGAAGGAAATCAGGTAATATCCGAATGAGTCAGTCTGGGATTTTGATCAGCGATTCAAAACGTTGATGGCTAAGGTTAGCTTCAAAATGAGAAATGTGCAACACAAAGAATGGTTCATCGCAACATTGGTGCCACATATTTGAATGCCATTGATGCAACAAAAGATTGCGACACAAACAAAGGCTTTAGAAATTGTGATGAAGCTGGAGGCTTCACCGATTGGTGAAAAAGGGGTTGGGATCAATCAGATCCAATCGTAATTGGAAAACATTACCAATTCAGTTGCAAGATATCAATAAAGAGGAAGACAAACCTGAAGAGGTATGGTGTACTCGATGTCTCATGGATGGACATCATAAAGATCAATGTTCAGACTTCCACGATTACTTACTGTCTAGTGCTCCCAATCCATTAAGTCGAGGCGATTTTCCATGGTGTCGGATCTGTCAAACTTGAGGACATCAACACGAGGAATGTGTATATCTCCAAAAGGTATTATTGAAACGTACAAGTTTATTCTGTAATTTTTGTTGCTCTGTTGGTCATGAAGAGAAGAATTGTAGAGCATGTGACTTGCTCCAAGAGAGAATGATGGATACATATTTCATGAAAGGGGAAGAATGTTGACCGACTGAGAGTCTGCAACTGCATCAACCACCTCAGTTTGTGCAACAACAACCACAGTTTTCTCTGTCGTAGTCACAGTATAATCAACCGCAACTACAGTACATCAGCCACAATATACCCATCCATAGCCTAATCAACAACAACAATAGTTTAATCAACCGCAGTACCAGCCACAAGGAGGATTCCACAGAGGATTCCGAGGAGGATGGAATGGAAGCGAAGGACAAGGTTGTGGAACTATGCAATGCTATAATTGCAGAGTATTGGGGAATTATGAGCGAGATTTCCCAAACCTTCAGTTGCAATGTTCTTATTGTACCTATGCAAATCATACTATTGAATATTTTCCACAACTGATTGCGAAATGGAAAGTGAAGAATGTTCCACCACCACAAAAGTAGAACTAGAATGTGAACCAAAATGTGAACTAGGATGTGAATCAGCCTCAAATTTAGAATCAAGGGCCGATTGTAGGAAAAATTTTAGCAGAACCCAAGACGCAACCTGCAAATGTTGAGGGTCGTAACTCGAGGAGGCGTGACAACAAGAGATGATGGTCCACTCCCGTAGATATTATTAGCATCTCAAAAGAAGGTACAATTTGATTTTGACACCAAGAAAGAAACATTCTTCGATGCAAGAGACATTATAAAAAGAGATACAGATAAGTTTCCTATCTATGAAAGGACATCTGCTTTCGATTCGACACTTGTAGCAGGATCATCGCGGAAGGTTGGAACATTGCAAAGTTTTTTAGAAATTTGTTTGTCGTTAGAGAAAGATCCTGACATGTTAGATGATATTGCAAGTATTCTATAACAACCAGAGATAGGGAGACAAGACTACACTATGAAATCCTTACACAAGAAGAAAACTAGAAGAGAGATGAGAATGAATGTCCAAATTGATGACTATGATGTGGACTCAATCATTTTGGATCTAGGCTAAGATGTCAATATTTTGACAAAGAAGACATGGCAACGGATGGGGAAACCACAGTTGGTTTGGTCCCCTATACAACTGTTACTGGAAAACTAGGCCAGAGTATCACAAATTGGACGAGTATCTCACCTACTTGTTGAAGTAGAAGGACGAGAGACTTATGCAGACTTTGAAGTTATTGAAATTGTCGACAAAAATAGATTGTATCCTGCACTGCTAGGGATTTTTTTGGATAATGATAATCTGGCAGTTATCAAATTCAAGAAGAGAGTAATGACTTTTGAGAATCATGACATGCGAATCATCTCCCCATTAGATCCAAGTGAAGGTAGAATATATGTCGAACCAGTAAAGGAGAAAGTCATAGGAGGATGGGACCATGCATACAATATTTTGGAGGACTACGTCCATCCCACAATGGAAGGCAAGATGGGTTGGTGAAGTTCTAGCTCTGCATCATTGGATTTTGATGATACGTTAGAGAGTTGGTAGAATAGGCTACATGAAGTGTCGATCTGGAAATGTGGGTGAATCACTTGGTCGCTGCGTTGGGTCGCAACGAAGGTTATTGGGATACCAACATATGAAGGGTTATCCAATTTGACAGAGTTTATTAATGAATTTGAGGAAAAGGCATCAGAACCTCAATGAATATTGGCATTGGTGGAAGCGCTAGAGACCACTCCAGCAAGATGGTGGGTGATGCATAAGAATTCGATCAACGGTTGGTTGATATGTTGCAGACTGATGGAAGTTCTATTTGGAGCAACAGAGAACTATCAGGTTGAGAAGTATGATGGAAGAAATGGTCCCAATGATCATATGGTCACATGTCATACCGAGTGAGTGTCAAGGCCGAAGGATGAATGGGTACATGCTTTTGTCCACATGCTGGATGAGATGTCGCGACACTGTTACATATCAACAGAACTCTAAAGGGAGATTACAACATGGGAAGACTTGACGGTCTACTTCATCCACACTTTCAACTTTGTGGATGTCGATCTAGTGATACATAACACACTTCAACAATTCTGAGATGTCATCTTGGAAATAGTCCTAGTGGAGTTTCCCGCAGAATTGCATGATACACCAACAATGCAGTTGATGACATAGTGTTACAATGTGACTGACGAACTTGACGACGAGGGTGATCCAAGGAATATTAATATCGCAGAATCCGAAGGAAGTTGAGATATTGTGACACTAGAGAATCTGACAGACAAAGTCCAACAACCTTTGAAGATTCAGAAGGTCAATATTGGGACGACATAGGACCTGAAGTTCGCCAATGCAGGGGATTATTGGGACGAATCCATTATGGAAAAGATCACTGATTTGCTGCACAAATTCCAGGATTTATTTCTGACCAAATTTTATAAGATGAAGGAGATTTTAGGAGACTTAGGAGAGATGAAAATCCCACTAAAGCTAGACGTGAAGCTAGTAATGCAATGTCTATATCGACTGAACCTGTGATATAAGGAATGAGTCAAATCTGAGCTCGACAGGATGCTGGATGTTGGAATTATCAAACTTTTGGAAGAATCAGAATGGATCAGTCCAATGGTGGTTCAAGATAAGAAGACAAGCAAAATTTGGATCTGTGTCGACCTTCGAAGGTTAAATGACGCATGTCTCCATGATCCGTTCCCAACACCATTTACTAATGAAGTACTAGAAGGAATCAGTGGATAAGATATCTATTCGTTCATAGATGAATTTTCAGGTTACCATCAAATAAAATTTGCGAAGGAATATTGGCACAAAATGACCTTTGTGATGGAATGGGGATGTTTCTAGTACACAGTGATGTCATTTGTCCTCAAGAAAACACTTGTGATCTTCTCAAGGGTAATAGTCGTTGCATTTAAATATTTCATTCCAAAATTTTTGGCGGTATATATGGACAATTGGACTATCTATGGGATGGTGAAATACCAAAGTGCAAACCTGTGACTGATGTTAGAGAGATGTTGACAACATCAGATCTCACTAAATCTATGGAAGTGTATATTTTGTTTGTCGTTTGGAATTTTGTTGAGGCGCATCATCTGTAAAGAAGGAATTTTGTTCAATCCCGTTGAAATCATGATAATTGTTAATTTCCCCCCTCGACGACGGTGAAGCAACTCAGGGAAACATTGGGAAATACAGGGTATTACCAGAACTTCATAAGAGGATACAAAGTGATCACATCACCAATGAAGAAGCTGTTGAAGAAAGATATGAAATTCAAATGAAGTCATGAGTGTCAAGGGAGTCTTGACACTCTCAAAAAGAATATGGTCACAGTGCCTATATTGGTCTTTCCATTCTGGATTAAATAATGTCACGTCCACGTCGATGCATCATCAGTCGCACTAGGAGTAGTACTGGCACAACCAGGTGAAAGAGCGACTGACCACCCAATTGCTTTCACAAGTTGGAAGTTTTCATCTGCGGAAAGAAACTACACCACGAATGAGCACGAAGAATTGGCGATGGTATATGCACTGCAAAAATTATGTCATTATCTGTTGGGAGGACACTTCAAGATGTTTACTGATAATTCTACATTAAAATACCTGGTCAACAAGCCTGTGTTGGGGGGAAGATCTATCGATGGTTTCTAGTCTTCCAAGAATTTGATTTCAAGATTATTGTGAATCCGAGTCGATTGAATGTCGGACCTGATCATTTTTCAAGGATTGAGATAGGAGAAGAACCAACTAGCATCGAGGATGGATTACTTGATGCACAGTTGTTTAAATTCAGAATGGTGGATGACCATTACGAACAAATTATTCAATTTTTATCAACAAGGAAAGCACCAAAAAATTTCATGACTAGTTAGAAGAAGCAATTTGTCATCTGAGCTACATATTTTTAGCTAATCGCTGGACAACTCTACAAGATGGGGCCATATGATATTCTACATCGATAAGTTCTACTACATGAGCATGAAAGGATATTGGCTGAAGTACATGACAAATTTGCAGGAGGACACTATGGAGGTTGCGAAACTTCCAGGAAGATACTTCGAGCTGCCCTTTGGTGGCCAACCATGCACAACGATGCTGCCGATTCTGCAAAAAATTGCGATGATTGTTAAAGAACGGGGAATCCTTCACGACGGGATGAGATGAAAAGGTAACGCTGCAACCATTTGATAAGTGGGCAGTGGATTTTGTGGGACCCATTAATCCATTTGGAAAGAGGATGGGTACACGATACATTATCATGGCGATAAACTATTTGACTAGATGGGAAGAAGCAACACCAATGACGGATTATACTGGTACGACTGCAACAAGGTTCCTATTCGAGAATGTCGTTACTCAATTTGGCTGTCCAAAGATATTGATGAGCGACCAAGGGATTTTCTTCATCAATCGCACCATTAGCGCAATGATGGAGGAATTCAAGATTCAGCACAAGAAGAGCAGTCTAGCGAGTGAATGGAACAGTCGAAACCTTCAACAAGGTATTGGAGCATGTGTTAACAAAGGTATGTAATGCAAACTGTGATGATTGGGATTTTAATATTCCTGTGATATTATGGGCCTATAGGACTACGTACAAGCAATTGACAAGGAAAACACCATTCAAGCTGATCTATGGCTAAGAAGCGGTGATGCCAATGGAGTACATTGTTCCCATCCTACACATCGTAGCACCGATAGGTATGGCCAGTGAAGGATCCCTTACAAAAATATTGACGCAGTTGATGAAACTTGAGGAAGATCGATTCATCATAAGATTTCACCATTAAGTTGAAAAGGATTGCTAGAAGGCATGGCATGATCGACATATCAAAGAAAAGTAGTTACAGCATGGAGACATGGTTCTCCTCTATAACAAAAAGTTTGTGAAGCATCCAGGTAAGTTACAAATGCATTGGTTAGGAACTTTTGTAATTCATTTAATCATTGACGGGGGTGCGGTGCAGTTACAACAACTAGATGGCGCATTGTTGCTGAAGCTTTTGGATGGTAGCTAGCTAAATACATGTCAGGATAGCCAAGTGTGGTGCCATGCTTAAGATGCTGGTGCATATGAAAAAAAAATGAGACATGATGAAGAGGAGGTCGTCACAGTAAGGAAGGTTGCAAGAGAAGAAAGGATGTGCCAATCGCAGCAGGAAAAGAGCCTGGAGACATATGGAAAAGTGTGATAGGGTAAAATAAGGAAGTAAATGAATCATTTAAACTAGATGGGTGATGACACAAGTGCAAGAGACACACATTTATGAGGAATTATACTATTGGATTTGCAAATTCAGCAATAGATTTGGTCGATCATTGGAGGATTTAGCCATGATGTTCAAAATCATTCGCACAAGTGTCTTCAAGTTTATAAGATTCGACATGAGGGGTGTTGGATGAACCATTGTGATAGTCCAGCCGAGCTAAGTGAAAGTAATTAGTAGAGCATAGTGAAGAGTGAGCAAGTGATAGAATTGTAGCGAGTGATAGAATTCGAGTGGTAGCACCCATGAGTCTCTTCCATCAAGAATGTTGATCAAAGAAGAAAGGCCAGATCTTCAAGAAGAACTACCAAGGGTAGTAAGGAAGAAGAGGGGCGCAAATCATCCAAAGTCCCCACAACAGAAGAAGAGGGGCTCAAATCATCCAAAGTCCTCATAGCGAAAGAAGAGGTCCACACAAAGTTCTACCAGGGATTCAGAAGTCAAAGAATAGGTTGGGCCCTAAACGATAGGTGGAGAGGATTCTATGGACCGAAAAGGGGTGGTTTTTGATAATATACCTGGGTATGTACCTCCATGAAAGGCAGACACACTGTTAGTTAAGTTTTCCAAGAACCATGGGTATCCCATTAATATGCCTTCGATGCCAAAAGGGGTGCACATCACCATGAATATAATGCCACATTTGATGAAGATGACCTACAATGACCATGACATTCTGGCATATACATAATGCACAACAGAACCTTATGAGATGCTAGTGCATGGCGATGGAGGTTCGGTTGTTCGTGCACCACAACAATGGGCTTTGGGTTTGTAGTGGTCGGGACTACTAGGCCTCACCCACATGTCACATTTTGGTCGTTCAACGGATCCCAATGCATGTGTGAAGCAGTTGTTATCCTATTTCCATGGAGGGTATCTTTGGCTCGACACAAAGGTACCAGTCATGATCGAATTGATATCATAGATCACCATGTTTCCAATGAAAGGTTCCGACCCATCTCAGTATTTCAGAGGAAAGGACAATGATAAAAGTCTAGCTGCAAAGCTGAAGAAGAAGTATGAAATTGTCAGGGACAAACATGTGTACGTTATCAAAACCATAAATGACAAGTTCATTTGAGTCGCAGCCAAGTTTTTGGTTGTGAATATGGTGAGAAAGAACATACCCAATCAATGCACTTCCGATGTCATTTCCTACACAGAGAAGTGCGCCGATGGAGTCCAAATGAACTAGTCGTTGTTTTTATATCAATTGATGGATGACACAATGTTGGTACTGGAAGGTAAGATACCCTTTACATATTCATGGATGTTAATTTTAATCGCACTTGTGGTGTGGATGGAACCCACGTCTTACTAGGGAATGGACGTAGAAGTCTCCCAAACATGTAGGGCCGCACACTATAAAAACCTATGGTGGCTTGATGTTAAGGACTAAAAAATCGATTGCACCCTCTAGTTTAATTTATATTGGGATGTGATATGAGATGGAGAAAGAAAGGTTCCGCGTCTCACTAAGGAGGTGGTGAAAAAGAATAGATGCATAGCAGGCTTCATGATGGTACCCCATACAATACATATTCAAGCGTGATGCGATGATGAGAAGCAATGGCTCACCACAATGTATAAACTTATGGATGAAGAGATGGATGAAATTATCGATAATTGGCATGTCGAATGGAAAGTCCTAGTTAGTATAGAGGAGTTGTCGGACACAGAATCAGGTCCACCACCCGACATGCCATTAGCACAGGCGCATGAAAAGGAGAGCAATAAGGAGTCAGAAGAAGATTCATCCAAGACTTCAACATATTTCTAGGTAGAAAGGAAATTCAAAGAAGGAAGGGCCAAAATAATGTTTGAGCAGGGCAAGGGAAGCAACGCACCAAAAATGGTAGATGACCAGGTTAGTCGCATACTAGCTGCGATCACCACTGTGATGACTGAGAGCCAAGCATACCTGAAACAACATTCAGCTGAGTATTTACACCAAGTTAATGGATTGTTGCAATCCCTGACAAATTCCATATTGGAGAAGGTACCACAAGTCGACGTGCTACAAAGTGCTGTAGAGATTAGTATAGGGAAAAGAGTAAGGATTGTGTAGATTGCACTATGTGCACTACAGTATGGAAGCGAATACATCGATGCATCTATGTAGCATTTCGATATAATCATTATTGAAATCAATGAGCTTCCCATGCATATGCTTGCACGAATGCAGAATGAAACCATTCAGGAGATCACACACCGTGAAGAAATAGTGCACGACAAGTTAGTAAAGTCGCGACAAGTTAGTAAAGTCATAAGAGCAAGTGGTGGTGGCAAAGGAATAGATCAAGAGGATAAAGGAAGCATAGGAAGCAGAGTTAATTTCAAAGGAAAAAGCCTTAGATGACAGAGAACGACTGGAAAATGCCATCGTGGTCGCATTCCAAGACATTCCAGACATCACAACAGAGATGTTTGTTGAAGCAAAGATACTGCTACTCGGCCAGCTAATTGTAGACTTGAATAAGGAGAACGAGTAGTTGCAAGCAAAAACAGTCCTGAGCACACCACCAAAGCAAGTCGTAGAGCGCAAAGGTAAGATTGAGGATGTCACTGCCCATATTGAAGAATATGAGAAAGTGGCCAAGGAAATGGTGAACGAAACCACACAATTTTGGATGAGTGTGGTCCAGGACGAACAACTACAACAACTAGGTACATAACTTCATGAGGTGTAGGCTCAACTAGTGGAAATGCGGGAATCCATGAAAATGATGCCCCTTTGGTGCAAGTCAGCAGAGTTGAAGGCGTTGCAACAACGATCCAACAAAGCGCAGGAGAGGCACCAATGCCAAACAACGTTGTAAGATGAATTCCAGGACATCAATGAGGAGTTGGAACTGAAGGCTATGAATGTGCTTGCAACCACTCACGAATCCTACACACAAGTGGTAGTGAATATTTCAGAGCACCCAACTGAGCAGGACATGGAAGATTCTACAGCAATTAGCACATGGACTAACAAAGCGGTCGATGAAGTCAAGAAGGAATATGATGACTTTAGGTCAAGATAAGTGCACACACGATATCTTGTTGACGTTGCTTGAGAGTGAGACACAAGTTTATGTTGGGGGCCTATTGGTAGGAATATTGGATGTGCATGATACGATTTAGGAGAAATTAACAAGTGGCCAAGTAAACTACGCAAGAGGAAGATGTCGACAAGTGGTCGACTTGGTTGCATTATTCTAATTTTGGTCCAAGTTAGTTAGGAGATTAGTTATATGTGGACCTTTTTGTAAAGGTGCAAGTCTATAAATAAAGTTAGAACTATAGTACAAAAGAGTATTTTATATGTACCTTAGAGTAGATCTTAAGTCTTGGTCAAGTTGTTTTGCAAACTATTTTGTTTTATGGGTTTGTTCCTAGACTGACAACTAAGGGATTTGTCTTGAAGATGTATTTTAACATGTAGAAGTAATGTGATATGAATGATGCAATCTAAATGATTTGTCTCGAAGATTTATTTTTAACATATAGAAGTAATGTGATCTATTATCTTATGGTTGTTCTCTCTGTGGCTAATTAATGTGAATGCTACGATCTGAATGGTTAATATGTTGTGATCTAATTTCTTAATATTTTGATTATATGAATGATGAGAAGTCTTCGCATGATGAATGAATTCTTACATGTCGATCTATTTTTTGCATAATGAAATGGTGCGATATTATATCTGATACGAATGTTAGTAAATGGTTGAATGAACAGTAAGATAAAATCTTGTTCTGGATCTCTAAGTGGTATTGCGACAGAGAGAGATTGTGTGTGTAAGTCCTCTTCTATTCTATGGAAACATGATTCCAGCAGCCCTCCCTCAAACATCTCAGGTGAAATTGCATCTACTCAACAGGTGTTTCTAGATAGGGTAAAACCTATCCAGGCTGGTGTTTAGGGAGATCGTGTCGAAGGGTGTCGATAGTGTGTGAACCCCTGTCGACTGATGTGAGTCAACAATAACCTTCATAAATCCTAGAAAAAAAATAATAGGGAAACCATTAGGGCCATGGATAATATATTTTTTCATAAGATGGATAGTCGCTTTGAGTTCATCTAAGGTTACAACCTTCTAGTGATCCTAGATTCTTATATATAATCCAACCGGTTCGCTTCAATAAGATCCATAAATCCCCAAAAATGAATTAATAGGGAAACCATCAGGGCCACGGATTTTATATTTTTTGCATAAGATGGATAGCCTCTTTGAGTTCATCCAAGTTCACAACCTCCCTCAAGATATAATTTTGATCATCCTTGACATACATAGGGTAGTGAGCAATCAATTCCAGCATAGATCCAATAGGAGCCCCATGATCCTATTTGAATAGGTCCTTGAAGTGATTATTACCTATTCTTTCCATCGCCTTAAAACCAGTTTCAAATTTTCCAATAGCCTCTTCAAGCTACCAAATAGTATTAATGTTGAACCTATGCATATAATAATTGTGAAAATAATTAGTGTTTTCATCCCCCAATTTAATCCATGTTGCACGACTCTTCAATCAAATAGTGGCTTCAATCTCATTTAATATATACTTCCTTCTAGCCTCAATCTTAGTAATCAATTTTTTTGTTCCAAGGACTGATAACCCTACCAGAAGTCTCCATGGAAACTAGCCAGATTCTCTTTAATATCTTTCAATTCTACATCCATATTCCTTCAATGTTCAACAAACCAGGTAAAATATAGCTCCTTGACCTTCTTGAGATTATTTGAGACTTGTACAATAGTTGTAGAGAAACTACCAATGTAATAAGGGGCCCATTATCCTTTAACCATATGAATACAAGAATTATGTTGTAGCTATGACTCATTAAATTTGAAGGGAGTAGATGATTTATCAAGGGAGAATCTCAATTTCATAAAATGGGGCGGTGGTTAAATTCCCCTCCTTCACCAATCCATTGTTGAATGCATGATACCAGCTTGAGGGTGTCTTCATTAATGAGGAATTGATTGAGGCTTTTGGAAACACAATCACCACCATATCTCATGTTTTGCTAGGTAAGATTGAGTGCAATAGGGGGGGTATCAATCACACCTCCATCCTCTAGTTTCTTAATGAATAAGTCAGATAAAGGATCTTTATGTGCATTAGCTCCCCAGGTATTTGATTCACCAAGTGAAAATTTTAAGTCACCACCAAGTATGAAGCATACATATTTGTGAAAACCAAACCCAAAGAATCTATGCCAATATACCAAACATTGAGTATGTGGAGCATAGAAATTAAGTAGAGTGAAGGACCACCCTAGTTTTCGCGAGAAAAAAAATTCCCAAGGCCTAAGAAAATGGACCATCTGTGATGTCCCTAACCTTGAGATAAGGCCTAAGGTGATAAAATTAAGACTAACTAAGGTTTAATAACAATGGATATAGATAAATTACTATTGATCTAACTAACCATTCCAACCCAAATAAGTTAAATTCTAGAGATTCAATATAACTAAAGTTTATGCCACTTAATTCAATAATTAATTGTGACACTCAATTAATAATCTCCAAGGTGAAAGCTAAATAATACATGATAAACATCATATTCGTTGTGAATAGCTAGTCTATGTATTTTGGGTTTGTTTGATAGCATAGTTTATAAATAACCAAGTATTGATGTCATTGATTATTTGCAATTTAATCTACTTTTTCGGTGTTATTATGTGTGTGCTATTAGTGAGCATAAAATGTAAGGAAAACCACATATCATGGAGCATACATAGGCTGCAATATACATCCACACTGAAACAATAGCAAACAAGAACACTGGCTACAACTACATCCCTCAAAATCGACACCCGATGACTTTCCCCTACAGTCATCTCTCACTAATAAAAATCAGAGCGTATGGATGCCACCCTCAAGCCATCGATTACTTTTACATATAGAATACATCTCTCATCCTCAGATCTGCAACTAATATCAATCATGCAACAAAGTTATTTACAATAAAATGACAGGTGCGCTCATCTTGTCACTGGAAAGCTGTCAAACCAAAACAAACATATCTTGGTCATCCAGAAAGCCTTTTCAATGAAACGAAAGGTGTTTTTCACTAGAAATGCTGCTATGGACACAATGGAACAGGTCTCACAACACATAAATGAGCATAGATGGTCGAACTAGATCATATGGTTGCGCCCCTCTCAATAAAATAGAGCCAAAATTACAATTTCTGGATATGAAGAAGAAGAATAGAAAGAAGGTTATGAGAATAGAAACTCAATTCCGTACTATATGAGATTCATCCTTCCTCTATGTAGATCCTAAAATTCAATATGTGAACACTCAAACAACCAATCAACCATCATTGCACATATACCGAATAAAATAATGTAATGAGAACATAATATAAGAGAAATACTTATCTCAAATATGAGCAACTGGCTGCAGCAGGACAACTTTCCTCCCAACCATAGACACCATCAAGCCTTCCTCGCTTGAAAAGGTCACCCCTGAGATGAGACCATGGATCCATGGGTAGAGTCTGGCTTAGTCTCACTACTCTTGAAACTACCTCTTTCGAGATATACACCACTTCCCACTACTACTTTCCTGTCTGTTTCCATTGCCTATGGGATGTGACCTAGCTCACCATTCCCATTTCTTGGATTTCTGTGTGAGAACCTGGACTAGTAGAGTGATATAATGGAAGAAAGGGAACAAATAGACTCTCTCTATGTCTCAACACACTCTCAATAATATCAACATTTCCAACATGATTGGATAGCATAAATCACACGGTCTAAAGCTCAAGATTAACTTCAATAAGGAGATGGCATATGTATTTATAGGATAAGGAGGACCAATCTAACCCAAATGGATCAACCCAAATTAGATAGAGGTAAGGTTTAAGCTTCATCATGGATAATTAACTTGAATTAGTGGAGTGGTGGCTTAGTGAAAAGATTCCCTTTCCCGAATTAGCACCATGAGGAGGAGTTACCCAAAAACTATGGAGTGGAGCCATGAAGAGCACATGGAGGCACACTAATGCATAAAAGGGGTTACAAAACATCAAGGAGGTCGAAATAGGTGAGATAGGGCATCCAATGGGTTCATAAATATCATGGAAGCACAAAAATAGGATCATCAACACATGGTGTAAGAGTGGAAGTGAGAAAATAGCTTACACCCCTAAAAACTAGGAAAAGGGCTCATAAATGACCATAAAAACATAAATGTGAGGGAATATATTCCTAAGGAGGGCTCCTTATGCAATACGGGCCCACTAAGGTGTGTAAAATATGCAAAAAATATCTCCATAGTCCATAATTATTGAGAATAGGGTTCCTTGTACAAGGTTTGGGTGACGAAAATGATTAATCTCACCAAGGTGCAAATATGAATTGGGATGCACAAAGTTAAGTCAACAAAGGCACTAGGGATGTACCCGTTCCCCCTCACTTTGTGGAATCCATGGTCCCCCATACTCTTTTAGTTTCCTTTGTTGAGCCAATTTTTTATTTAATCAATCAATAACAACATTCAAAGATAGCAGAGATTCTAGTAATAACATTAACATTAATAATAGCGCCAAAGTACAAGGTCATGTTATCAAACATTAATAATAAGTCCTTAATTAAATTGTTGGGTATATGTTATATTCTTTTCATGTGCATATGGAGGGGAGGTTCGCATGTCAGTGCTGCAGCTCGACGATCCCAATAGCACCTTCGACGGAAATGGTTGTTTGTCAGTTTCTGATGCAAGCGCAGCGAGTAATTTTTTTTGGCTATTTATAGATTTTATGGCTATTTATAGTTGTTTGTAGCTATTTTTAGAATTTGTCTAAAAATATGTAAATTAATACTGGTTAAGGGATTAGATTCTTTTTCTAATCCGGATTAACAAATTAGGGTATATGGATGCTACGGAATACCTATATTTTGTATTGTGAGGATTCATAATGGAATGAAGAGAATATAGTAGGTGTGGCTCCAAGGTTTTCTGGTTTTCTCGGTTAAGGGTTTCCAGGGTAAATCTCTATGTTTAGGTGTGAATGATGTGTTGTGATCTCTAATTTGCTTAGAAGAATATGTATGCTTTGCTTCTCTGCACGGGTTTAAAACTTACATGTGGTATCAGAGCTCGATTTTGGCATCAAGGGGACGCCTTCGCTGCTAAGGGTTCGACATCGTTGATAGATCTCGGGTCTGTGATAAACCTGGGTTCAGTGGGAACTTTACAGTGTTGATTTGTGCATTAAAAGATAATGGTGAGCCCCTCAAGAATTGAGATCGAGAAATTTAACGGCCAGAATTTTGAGCTATGGAAGCTCAAAATGGAGGACCTTCTGGTAGATCAAGAACAGTGGCTTGCTGTGGATCCAGGTACGAAACCCACTGCAATGTCACAAGATGATTGGGATAAATTAGAAATAAGGGTGAGGATTACAATGAGATTTTGCTTATCAAAATCTGTTTTGTTGAATGTATCTTGTGAAGATAATGCAATAAAGCTATGGGCAAAACTAGGGAGTTTGTATCAATCAAAATCCCTTGTGAACAAGTTGTTTCTATAAAATAAGTTGTTTCACCTCAGAATGGACGAGAATGAAACTGTAACAAAGAATTTGAATGTCTACAATACTCTGGTAAGTCAGATAACCTCTGTTGGTATTAAAATGGCTGAAGAAGATAAATGTATTACATTATTGTGTTCTTTGCCAGATTCCTGGGACAACCTAATTGTTACAATAGGTAGTGCTAGCCAGGAAACCTTAAAATTTGATGAAATTGTATCATCCCTACTATCATAAGAGATGAGGCGAAAAACCATGGATAATCATAGCATGGATTCCTTGTCTATGAGAGGTTGCCCCCAGGAGAGAAACAAAAATAAAGGATCCGGGGGGAGATCTAAATATAAGGGTAGATCTAAATCCCCAGGAAAAGGAATAAGGAAGTGTTGGAAATGTGGTAAAGCTGGGCACCGTAAAAAGGATTGCAGATCTAAGAATATTGAGAAAGAAAAGGGATATGAGGATACCCCTTCCATAGAGGCGAAGAACTCCTCAAAAGAAGGAGGGGATTTGTACCTAGCTTCCACGGGTAATTCTTCAGAACGTGATATATGGTTGATTAACTTAGGTGCATCATGTCATATGACCCCTCATAGGGAGTGGTTCTGTGAATATGAAAAGTACAATGGAGGAGATGTGTACTTGGAGATGATTCACCAGCCAATATCATTGGACGTGGTAGAGTCAAGCTAAAACTGAAGGATGGAAGGATTAGAACTCTGCCTGGAGTGCTACACATTCCAAATCTAGCAAGAAACTTGATATCTATCGGAAAGACGGATGTTGCAGGTGTAAAGACTGTGTGTGGAGATGGTGGTTGCAAAATGGTTCAAGGATCAATGGTATTGATGAGGGGGATTCGGTATGGAACTCTGTACAAGATATTGGAAAAAACCATCATTAATGAATATAACAATTCTATTGTGCTTGAGGAAGGAGGTAAAGATGACAAAACCTTGACTGCATCAGGAGGAAAGACAATGCTATGGCATCAATGATTGGGGCATATCAGAGAAAAGGGACTTCAAGCATTACAAGGTAAAGGTATGGTTGAAGGTATGTCTGATTGCACTCTGGATTTTTATTTCTGTGAACATTGCACATATGGAAAACAAAATCAAGTAAGATTTGCATCTAGTGCTACAAGAGCAAAGGGAATTCTAGAATTAATACATAGTGGTGTGTTTGGACCTGTTCATGTTCCATCACTAGGAAAATCTGTGTATTATGTTTCATTTATAGATTATTTCTCAAGGAACATATGGATTTCTTTCCTTCGAAAGAAATATGAAGTATTTTCCAAGTTTAAAGAATTTAAGGTTCTTGTAGAAAATCAGTCAGAAAAGAAAATAAAGGTGTTGAGGAAGAATAATGGTGAAGAGTTATGTGGGGATGCATTCGAGGACTTTTGCAAGAATTGTGGTATAGCAAGGCAAAAGACTACTCCATACACACCTCAACATAATGGAGTTGCTGAGAGGATGAATAGGACATTGATGGAAAAGGAAAGGAGCATGCTAAGCAGTGTTGGGATAGGACAAGAATTCTAGGCAGAAGCAGTGGAGACAACATGTTACTTGGTAAACCAATCACCCACATTAGCATTGATTGATAAAACTCCACAAGAGGTATGGACTGGTAAGAAACCCTCTATTAATCATATAAAAGTATTTGGTTGTGATGCTTATGTACATGTTCCAAAGGAGAAAAGGAGCGATTTGGATAACAAAGCTGAGAAGTGTATCTTTATTGGCTATAATGATGGTATGAAAGGGTATAAGCTATGGAATCCTATAACTAAGAATACTGTTTACAGTCGAGATGTTGTGTTTCGAGAGGTTAAAGAAGTCCCCAAACAGAAAGTGAATCCAATGGAAAAGGAACCAGAGAAAATGGAGTTTAAGTTAGAAGGTGAAGAATCTGACTCAATAGAAGAAGCAGAATCAAAAGAATAAGATCCTCATCCTCCAGTTTTGAGGAGATCACCTCGAGAAATAAGGCAACCAGAAAGGTATTCCCCTCTCGATTTTTGCACTCATTTTGCTATGTCTATTACTGATGATGATCCTAGAAATGTGAAGGAAGTTGTTAATTCATAGGATAGTGATCTATGGAAAAAGGCCATGGATGAAGAAATGGATTCCTTGGACAAAAATGAAGCTTGGAATCTAGTCCAGTTACCAGCTGGGAGAAAATCCGTTGGGAGCAAATGGATATTTAAAAAGAAGTTGAATGTAGAAGGTAAAGTGGATAAGTATAAAGCCCGCTCGATAGCAAAGGGATATTCTCAAGTAGAGGGGATTGAATTTGGTGAAATATTTTCTCTAGTTGAAAAATTAACTTCTATTAGATTTCTTCTTTCTATTGCTGCTGCTTTTGATCTTGAAGTAAAGCAGATGGATGTGAAGACAATGTTCTTACATGGGGATCTGGAAGAAGAAATATACATGAAACAACCAAAAGTGTTCATAGTAAAGGGAAAGAATGAGTTGGTATGTAAACTAAAGAAGTCCCTTTATGGTCTAAAGCAATCTCCAAGGACGTGGTACCAAAATTTTGACACATACATACTTGGATTGGGGTTTATGAGAAGCAAAGATGATCACTGTGTATATTCCAAATAGGTTGGTGATCACTTCATTAACATAGTTTTGTATGTTAATGACATGTTGTTGATTGGAAACAACAAAGATGTTATAAAGAAGGTGAAGTCTCAACTGTCCTCCGAGTTTGATATGAAATATCTCGGTGCTACAAACTTCATTTTGGGAATGGAGATAAGAAGAGATCGTGCAAACAAAATGATCAGTTTAAATCAAAGAAAATATGTTGAGACTATACTATAGAGATTTAACATGCACGAAAGTAAGCCGATCAAGGTTCCTATTCTTGTAAGTGTAAAGTTATTTGTAGATCAGTGTCCCAAGACACAAGAAGAAGAAGAATACATGTCACGGGTTCCATATGCCAGGGAAGTTGGTAGTTTAATGTATGCAATGGTCTATATAAGAACAGGCATTGCTAATGCAGTGGGATTTTTGAGTAGATATATGTTAAAACCAGGAAAGGAGCATTGGACAACTGTAAAGAGGGTCTTCATATATTTGTGTGGCACCACAGATTATGAAATCTGCTACCAAGGAAGACCTAGACCATACAGAGTAATAAATGTACATGGATTTGTTGATGCAAACTGGGCTGGAGACCTTCATCACAGAATATCTACAAGTGGGTATGTGTTTAACCTATTTGGAGGAGCTATCAGTTGGATGAGCAAGAGACAAGTTGTAGTTGCATTCTCAACTACAGAAGCTGAATACATGCCAGCCACTCATACAAGAAAAGAAGCTGTGTGGTTGCAAAGATTTTGTTCAGGTATTGGGTTTGTATAGAAAGGTGTAAGCTTATATTGTGATAGCCAAAGTGTAATCTTCCTAGCAAAGAACCCTGCTTATCATGCTAAGACAAAGCATATTGATGTGCAATATCACTTTGTGAGAGATATGGTTGAAGACAAGAAGGTGCTGCTGGAGAAGGTTGACATTGTGAAAAATGTTGTAGACTCATTAACAAATTCCGTTAGTACAGAGAAGTTCTCTTGGTGTAGACAATCTATGGGCATTGATGCCCTAAACCTATGACTTTATGAGTACATGACTCATTTCTACGCAAAGGAAACAACAAGTGGGAGAATGTTGGGTATATGTTATATTCTTTGCATGTGTGTATGGAGGGGAGGTGCACATGTCAGCGCTGCATCTCGGAGATCCCAAAAGCACCTTCGACAGAAACGGCCATTAGGCCGTTTCCAATGTGAGCGCAACGAGCAAATGTTTTTGGCTATTTATATATTTTATGGCTATTTATAGTTGTTTGTGGCTATTTTTATAATTTGTCTAAAAATATGTAAATTAATCCCAGTTAAGCAACTAGAGTCTTTTTATAATCTAGGTTAATGGATTAGGGTATTTGGATGCTGTGGAATACCTATATTTTGTATTGTGAGGATTCATAATGGAATGAAGAGAATATAGGAGGTGTGGCTCCAAGGTTTTCTGGTTTTCCCCGTTAAGGGTTTCTAGGGTAAATCTATGTGTTTATTTGTGAATGATGTGTTGTGATCTCTAATTTGCTTAAAATAATTTGTATGCTTTGCTTCTCTACATAGTTTTAAAACTTACATAAATGAATCATGAAAAGGAGAAAAATTCCACAATCATATAAAATATCATAAGTCCATAATGCAAGAGAACATAAGTCACATGAAGGATCATAAGTCCAGGGCTTAACAACTAGGGTAGTATATCCCCCCCCCGCTTAAACAATGCATCGTCCTCGATGCATATTACATACATGGCGCAAAAATTTCAAAATAGATGAGGGTATGCTTCCCTCATGGTATCCTCCATCTCCCAAGTGGCATCCTTAGGACTGTAATGGGTCCATTGGACCTTTACCTACCTGATTTATTGATCCGAAGCAGCTTGACCTTGATGCCCAAAATGGAAACAGGTTGTACTGGAAAATCCCCTTTTTGATTCCACCTGGATCATAATCCATTAAATCACATGATTAGTACCATGTTCATACATATATCTATATATCAATAAAGAAAATAAAAGTACTATATTTACATGGATCACATTCCAATCAACTACATGGTTAGTATCAGGTATATACTTTTTCAATAAAGACACATGAAACACATTATGTACTCTAATGCAAGTGGGTAGAGCCAACTCATCAGAAATAGGTCCTATCTTAGCTAAGACCTCAAAAGGTCCACAATTTTTGGAAGCTAGCTTGGAGCAATTTCCCAAGTTTAAGGAACTCTTCTTGGGTTTGAATTTCAAAAACACATGATCCCCAACTTGAAATTATCTAGCGGTCCTATTCTGATCTGTATAAATTTTCTTCCTGTCTTGAGCTACCCTTAGATTTTTCTTTATCCTAACCATTTGATCCTCCATATCCTTTAATAATTCTGGTCCAACAATGACTCTATCCGTTGGAAAATCCCAACTGATGGGAATATTACACTTCCTTCCATACATGGCCTTGAAAGGACTCATCTTCCAAGAGGAATGATATCCATTATTATAAGAAAATTCCACCAAGTCTAAATAATATTCCCACTTAGATGGTTGATCCATCACATACATCCTTAACATATCTTCAATTACTTGGTTAAATCTTTCTGTTTGTCCATCTGTCTGAGGGTGGTATGTTGTACTTATGTTTAGACTTGTACCAAACCCTTCAAACAATCCTTTCCAAAATTTAGAAGTAAATTTTGAATCTTTGTCTGATACTATAGCCTTCGGAATACCATGCAATTTGGCTACTTCTTTCATGTAAATATTTGCAATGTTAGCTGCTCTGTGAGTTGTCTTTACTGGAATGAAGTGTGCTGCCTTAGTCAACTTATCTACCACAACCATGATTGCATCATTTTGCAATATCGTCTTAGGTAACTTGGTGATGAAATCCATCGTCACCACATCCCATTTCCATTGTAGTATAGCCAAGGGTTAAAACAATCCTGTTAGATTTCGATGCTCAACTTTAAATTTTTGTCATTCCATGCACCTAGCTATATATTATGTAACATCATTCTTCATCCCTAGCCAATAATATTGTTTCCTTACTGCTGCTGCTATTTTTTGATAAGTTGAATGTCCAACATAAAGGACATCATGGGTTTCCTTCATAACCATATTCCTTATATCTCCAACATCAAGCACATAAACTCTATCTCTGTGCATGAGTATCCCATTTTATTTAAACTTATAATTATCAAATTTCTATGGAATTTTCTATTGTTTCAACCCTTCTTTCACCTGCTAATAAAGTTCATCTGTAACACTGGCTTCAATGATATTATCCTTCAAATCTGATGTGCTAGTGTTGATAGCTGCTACATGCATCACATGCATCTTCATACTAAGCGCATTGGCTACTTTATTCTCCTTACCTTTGATATGATTGATGTCAAAGTCATATTCACATAATAACTGCATCCACCTCCTTTTTCTTGCATTCAAATTAGGCTACTCCAAGAAGTATTTTAACCCATCATGGTCTGTTCTCAACTCAAAATTTTTACCCATTAGATAATGTCTCCATATCTTCAAAGCATGGATGATAGCTGGAAGCTCTAAGTCATGGGTGTCATAGTTCTACTCATGTTCCTTCAACTTTCTAGATTCATAACTGATCACATGTCCATCCTGCATTAATACTCCAACAATGCCTTGTTTGCATTCATCTGTACATACAACAAAGTTTCCTTCGGGATCCGCAATTTTTAGCATTGGTGCACTGGTAAGCATTTCATTAAGTTTTTGAAAATTATCTTCACACTTAGAAGTCCAATCAAACTTCACACCTTTCTTTTGCAAAGATGTGATAGGATGAGACAACTTCGAGAATCCTTCGATGAACCTTCCGTAGTATCCATCTAACCCCATGAAGGATATGACTTCTGATACATTATTAGGTGTTGACCATTCCATAAGGCTCCTATATTCTCAGGATCTACTGTAACACCTTCTTCATATATTATATGCCCTAAATAGTGGATTCTTCCTTGATAAAATGAACACTTGCTCAATTTGGCATACAACTGATGTTCTCTAAGCACTTGCATAACTAGTCTTAGATGTTCTTCATGCTCTTCCTTTGTCTTAAAATAGATAAGGATGTCATCCAAGAATATAATCACAAAATTATATAAGTACTTTATGAAGAATCCATTCATTAAACACATAAATACTGTAGGTACATTTGTTAAACCAAAAGGTACTACTGTGAACTCATAGTGTCCATACCTTGTTCTGAATGTTGTCTTACTGATATCATCATTCTTGATTCTAATTTGGTGGTATCCTAACCTCAAATCTATTTTTGAAAACACCTTGGCTCCTCTCAATTGATCAAATAAGTCATGAATTCTTGGTAAGGGGTACTTGTTTTTAATCGTTGCTTTGTTCAATTGTCTATAATCTATGCAAATTCTTAGGGTTCCATCTTTCTTCTTCAGAAATAACACAGGAGCTCCCCAAGGTGAAACATTGTGCCTTATGTAACCTTTCTTTAGTAGCTCCTCTAACTGCATTTGTAATTCCTTTAACTCTGGAGTACTCATTCTATAAGGTGCTTTAGATGAAGGTATTGTTCCCCACACCAAGTTGATAAAAAAATCAATGTCCCTCTTAGGAGGTGTTCCTAGCAGTTCTTGAAATATATCTACAAAATTTTGTAGTATTGGATAATCTTGAAACTCTAGCTCTTTTCCTTATTTTGATTCTTCCACATGAATTGCATATAATTGGCATCCCTTTCTAAGACATTTATTCAATTGTAGAGTTGTGATCTGCCTCAGGGATATGGGTCTAGGTATTCCTTTTATTGTCACTTGGTTCCCTTCTTCATCCAAAAAAGTATAAGTTTTATTATGGAAATCCAAAGCTGCATAGTGTGCATCCATCCAATCCATGCCAATCAATACATCATATGACCCCAAGGGTATGATGTTTAAGTCTTCAAAGGTTTTCATTCCGTTCATTTGTAAAGGACACACTTTTACAAATTCAGTGATTTTCCTCTTGGCTCCTGTAGCTAGTTGTTCTAGACTTGTTGTTCAAGTTTACTTTTCTTTAAATGACATTTCTAAACAAGATTAGGTGAAATATAACTATTGATAGCTCTCGAATCAATCAAAATATTTATGGTTTTATTAGCAATCTTACCTACTACTTCAATCATTCAGTATTGGTGGTCAGCTTGCCTCCCGTCTAGGGCTGCATAGATCCTTTGAACACTTCCACCTACATCTCCAACATTTGAAGCCTCTTGAATGTTGTGAATGTTACTTTTGTTACACGGGAACTAACTGGAAAAGTGATTTTCCTTGCATATCCAACATTCCACAGGTGGTATTTTCCCTGAAGGATCTTCCTTTGACTATCCTTGTTGGCAACAATTATTGTTTCTAAACTTTGAAGGCTGGAAACCTTTATTTCTCTACTCCTGCTTGTTATTCTTCATATCCTTCCACTTCTTCTGATATGGGGCCTTTCTCTTATTTTTTTCATATAAGTGTTTTTCCTTTGATATGGCATCCTTAAGGTTCTTTGGTCTATCATACTATATTTTATCTCTATAAGATTCAGGAACGCCACTTAGGAACATTTGAATATTTACCTTCTCATCTTTGATGAAGTATGCATAGTTCAAAAGTTCTATAAACTTTTTCTCATAGGCCTCCATAGTCATGCGTCCCAACTTAAGCTCAAAGAATTCCTCCATCTTCTTGTCATAGTACTACTCAGAGATATATTCTTTCTGAAAGTATTTCTTAAACTTCCTCCAAGATATTTTATCTTCATCGATGTCTTTCAACTTAACTAGTTGATCCCACCATATAGATGCTTTACCTTGCATATGGTATATGGCTACTCTTGCCTCCATATTAGGTGTATACTGATGCAACTGAAAAATTTCCTAAATCCTATCAACCATGCTTCAGCTTCTTCTCCTTTCTTTACTTCTCCATCAAAATTTTTTGGCTTTATTCTTCTTAACTCTCCTACTAGTTCATCCTGGGTAAACCTCCTCTTCTTGTATCTCACTGGAGATCTTTCGGGACTACTCTCTGTACTGCTTGATGCATACCTCTTCTTTCTCTCTGAGTGATAAGGTCTCCTTGAAGATGATCTAGACCTCACATAACCTCTTTTATGACTCTTTTTAGTGGATCTTTGGATGGTCTTCAATGACTTTAGATCATTCATAATCTGCTCTTGGATATGAATTATTCTTTCATTATCCTCTCTACACTTCCTCACTAAATCCTCCAAGATTAACGGTTCACTACTCATATTATGTCTATTTGACCTTTTTCCCTCAATAAACTCCTCTTTGGGACTATCTGGTCTCCTTCCTTCCTCAATATCCATCCCCAATGTTTGACTTCCTACTATTGAAATTTTACTTGTTGAATACTTAGTCTTCACAGGTTTTATTAAAATATCAGTTGTAGTAGTCACATCGCTTTCTCAATCAATCACTGGGAAATGCAATGTGTTCATTAATAACATTATGTTAATAGAATAAACATTAGTATAAGTTCATTATCTTTAAAAAAAAAACACTTTTCTTTGTGTTTATAAAGTAACTAGCCAACATTTCTAAGTTACAATCTATCTAGTTGGACAAGGGGCGGGGTAGAAATCCCTCCAAGATTTCTCCTTACTGGATGAACTTCAGGTCCATACCCATCCCAATATAATAGTTTAATTAACTAAATCACATGTGAAATTATATTAAAGTGCATTCATCCAAGCTATCTAGTGCAAGTGCATGCTTACAAGGTAACTTAAAACTTCGCAGAAGGCCCAACAGCCACATTGTTGAAACCTTGAGCTTTGATACCACTTGTGATGACCCTAACCTTGAGATAAGGCTAAAGGGGATAAAATTAAGACTAACTAAGGTTTAATAACTATGGATATAGATAAATTACTATTGATCTGACTAACCATTCACCCAAATAAATTAAACTCTAGAGATTCAATTATAACTAAAGTGTGCGACATTTAATTGCACCACTTAATTAAATAATTAATTGTGACACTCAATTAATAATTTCCAAAGTGCAAACTAAATCCCATAATTGAAGCAAGAACATCAATAATACATGATAAACATCATATTTGTTGTGAATAGTTAGTCTATGTATTTTTGGTTTGTTTGATAACATAGTTTATAAATAACCAAGTATTGATGTCATTGATTATTTTGATTATTTGCACTTTAATCTACTTTTTCGGTGTTATTATGTGTGTGTTGTTAGTGAGCATAAAAATTAAGGAAAAACACATATCATGGAGCATGCATAGGATGCAATATACAACCACACAGAAACCATATCAAATAAGAACACTGGCTGCAACTACATCGCTCAAAAACGACTCTCGATGACTGTCCCCTACAATCATCTCTCACTAATAAAAATCAGATCGTATGGCTGCCACCCTTTAGCCATCGATACTTTTACATATATAATACATCTGTCATCCTCAAATTTTCAACTAAGATAAATCATGCAACAAAGTTATTTACAATAAAATGACAGGTGCACTCATCTTGTCACTGGAAAGCTGTCGGACCAAAACAAACATATCTCGGTCATCCGGAAAGATTTTTCAATGAAACGAAAGGTATTGCTCACTGGAAACACTGCTTTGGATGCAATGCAACATGTCTCACAACACATAAATGAGCATATATGGTCGAACCAGATCATATGGTTGCGCCCCTCTCAATAAAATAGAGCCAAAATTACAATTTCTGGTTATGAAGAAGAAGAATAGAAAGAAGGTAACGAGAATAGAAACTAAATTACATACTATATGAGATTCATCCTTCCTCCATGCAGATCCTGACATTCAATACATGAACACTCAAACAACCAATTAGCCATCATTGCACACCTACCAAATAAATGAATGTAATGAAAACATAACATAAGAGAAATACTTATCTCAGATATAAGCAACTGGCTGCAGCATGACAACTTTCCTCCCAACCGTAGACATCGTCAAGCCTTCCTCGTTTGAACAGGTCACCCCTGAGAAGAGACCATGGATCCACGAGTAGAGTCTTGTTTAGTCTCACTACTCTTGAAACTACCTCTTTCGAGATATACACACTTTCCACTACTACTTTCTTGTCCGTCTCCACTGCCTACGGGATATGACCTAGCTTGACATTCCCATTTCCTGGATTTTTGTGTGAGAACCTGGACTAGTAGAGTGATATAATGGAAGAAAGAGAACAAATAGACTCTCTCTAAGTCTCAAAACACTCTCAATAATATCGACATTCCCAACACGTTTGGATAGCATAAATCACACGGTCTAAATCTCAAGATTAACTTCAACAAGGAGACAACATATGTATTTATAGGATAAGGAGGACCACTCTAACCCAAATGGATCAACCCAAATTAGAGAGAGGTAAGGTTTAAGCTTCATCATGGATAATTAACTTGAATTAGTGGAGTGGTGGCTTAGTGAAAAGATTCCCTTTCTCTGTTAGGATATTTAGACACTTAGGAGTTAGTTAAGATCAACTTGTGTAATATATATGTTAGGTAAAAGTGTGTTTCTTTAGTATGCATTTGTAAATATTCTAATCCGACAGTTACGATATGTTCTAGACATAGAGTGATCCAACGGTTCAACTTCTCTTAGATCATACCTACCATTAATTCGTGGCTTAACACCCGATTGGTCTATGATCTCTATTTAAAAAGCATAGAGGGTCCTTGGTTAGTTGATCGATTATGAGAAGCCCATATGTAACTTTCTTTCTTTTGCATAATAAATTGTTCCAAGTAGCTATTTGGCTGGGGCTGTGGACTGTTTCCCTCTCAAGGGTTTTAACCATGTGGAAAACATCGATGTGTTGATCTATGATCTATTTGTGAGAAGCGGTTGCTGAAGGTGTTCGGTCTTTTGGGAGTACCCTATGTACCCGAACATGGTAGTATAGCTTTTATGAAGAGCCGCTTTCAGTTTTGATCAAGATCTGGAACCAATGTGGCAGAAATTTTGAAAGGGTTTTTGTTTCTAGATTTTCTGTGCATTTTTTTCTTGTGGGAGCTATTACATTGCGTCCGGAGTGCCATTTCCATTAGGAAATAGTTTTCATTTCACCGAAAACCCTTTCCATTTGCTCCAGAAACACCCATTTCGGCAAATCTGAAGGTATAATGTTACAGTGACGGATTTGTTTTTTTTAAATCTCTCATATTTTATCAGTTTATTATTAGATCTTTTCAGTTTTAGTCTTGGATTGTTGCCTTCCCTGACTGCGTATGCTCTTTGCCGTGCACCTTCTGCGATCACAGCGAATCAAAAATAGTAAGGGAAAGTTTTTTTTTTTCTTGTCTTCTCGGCTACGTATGCTCTTTGCCATGCACCTTGTGCGATTACGGCAAATCAGAAACATCGAGAAAACTTGAAAACGTAGACTTTTCGGGTAAGCTAACCAAGATCTAACCCCATTGTGTGAAAAAAAATATATATTTTTGTTTTTCGTTTTTTTTGTGATTTGCAGAAAAAGAAAGCAAGCACGGAGAACGAGAGAGAAGAGTTAAAAAAAAAAAACCCTTCCTCTTTCCATTATTTTACGTACCTTTTAAACTTAGCTCACTTGGTCCAAAGTTGTTTTTTTACTTAATAGGTCTTGAGTTCAAGTCTTATTAAGCTACTTTTTAGTGCATGCAATTTCTATTTTCAAGTTATTTTATTGTAAAAGTGCATCTCACATAAATAAAATAAAATAAAAGTGAGTCACTTAAGTCTTTTAATTTATTGCCGCACTATTTAAAAGTCACATTATTGTAAAAGTGAACATCACTTATTCTACAAAAGTGATTCACTTCAAAGCAAATTTATTGTAAAAAGTGATCGTCAAAGGTTGATCTTGGGAAGAGGGGGCTTCTTTTTTTTAGTTGGTCAAAGTTAATATCTGCCATGTCACTATTGGGGACATCTTCAACATTTTCTTTGATCAAGCATAACTTCATCATCCAAAATCAGTTTTAAGTGTCATTTTTTTTCTAAACCGCATATTCTTTCGACCTCTTTGCATCCAGACAGTTAGTTTCTGTTCTTTCAGTCATTATTTTATAGTATGGCTGCCCCTTGTGATATTATACTTACAAGTTCTAACTATTTCTCATGGAAATCTCGTATGGAGGATGTTCTGCGAAGTAGGGGACTTTTCAGGATAACCTCAAGGAAAGAAACAGAACCCACTGATGATGATAAGAAAATTAAATGGGAAAATAAATGTGATGAAGCTCATGGATTGATTGGGATGTCAATCTCTACTGATTTGCGATTCCACATATCTGAAATTGATGAACCTAATCTCGCTTGGGAAAAGTTGGAATCTGTGTTTGGTAAACACAATGAAATTCCAGGTCATCAACTTGAGAATGAGTTGCTTTCCTTGAATCCAAATGATTTTTCATGCATTCAAGACTATTTATCTAAGTATAAAACTCTTAGACTATTATGCGCAAAATGCAAGATTAATAAAGAAGACAAACAATATATTTATCATATTCTTTCAAAACTTGGACCTACATATTCTGTTTTTGTATCTACATTCTACTCCATGAAAGAATCATTGACTGCAGCTAGCTATCAAGAGCCTAGCCTTGAATCCTTTTGTGTTTCCTTAATTAGAGAGCAAGATAAGCTCATTCATCTTGGAATAATTAACAATGCAGATACATCTGGGAAAGCCTTATTGTCCCAATAGAAAGAAAAGTCCAAGCCTCCTAAGAAATAGAATTTTCGCAATAATAAGAAAAACAACAAGCGTCCCAAACCCTCTCAGCCAGCTCCTTCTTTAAAAAATGACAAAGGATTTAAGCAAAAAGGAAAGAAGACTGAGCGTCATTGCAATTTTTTTGGGAAAGATAATCATGATAAATCTAAGTGTTTTAAGAAGATGGCAGCCTTGGAAGTAGCAATGAAGAAGAACCACATCAGCTTAGATTTGTCTTCAAAATCTACCTCTCATGGACATGCACTTTGTGCTTCTTGTTACTCTTATACTGCATCTTCTTCTTCTACTTCAACTGAATGGCTCATTGATTCTGGAGCATCTTATCATATGGCTAAGGATAAAGCCATCTTTTCTACTATGCATGAATGTAACACCAAACAAATATTTGTTGGTGATAATAGATCTCTAAGTGTTGTAGGATCTAGAATAGTTCCAATAGAAAATGGTCATTTCAGTGATGTACTATGTGTTCCAAAAATTTCCTGCAATTTGTTATCAGTCTATCAAATTACTCATTCAGGTGAAGGTAAGACTATGACATTTAAACCTCACCAAGTTGTAATCAAGGATTTTAAAAATCCTCAAAATATCCTTGCTACTGGAACTGTTGATGATATTACCAGGTTGTACAAATTTAACAACTTTGGGTCATCACCTTTTCCTTCAGTTTTTGTTGCTCATAGTGATAACTTGAGCAAACTTTGGCATGAGCGATTTGGTCACTTAAATTATCGCTCATTGCAACAACTATGTAAAGACAATATGGTGAATGGTCTTCTGCTGGTATCTTGCAAGGATGGTGTTTGTTCCAGTTGTGTACTCGAAAAACATCATCGGGACATTTTTGACAAACGTGCCTCTTGGCACGCCTCGGTTCCCTTGGAGCTTGTGCATAGTGACTTGTGTGGCCCTCTTCCATTTGCTTCCTTTTTCGGTTTCAAATATTTCTTAACTTTCATTGATGACTACTCTAGACACACTTGGGTTTACTTCCTAAAACTTAAGAGCGAAGTATTTAACATGTTCTTGGCCTACAAGGCCCTTGTTGAAAAACAATCTGGTCGTCAAATTATTAAGTTAAGATCTAACAATGGAGGAGAATATGTTAACAACAAGTTCACTACTTTTTGCACTGAACAAGGAATCCAACAACAACACACTGTTCCATATACACCACAACAAAATGGTGTAGCTGAATGGAAGAGCCACACTTTAAAAGAAATGGTTAATTGTATGATCCAATCTAAGGGACTAAGTCTTCAATATTGGGATGAGGCCATAAATTGTGCAAATTACATAGTTAATTGCACACCCACTAAAGTTTTACAGGGTATAACATCGGAAGAAGCATGGAGTAAAATTAAACCAGATGTAAGTCACTTTCGTGTGTTTGGTTGTGAAGCATGGGCTCACATTCCGGATGAAAAACGGAAAGCATTGCAGCCTAAAAGTGAAAAGTGCATATTTGTTGGATATTATGAATATGTAAAAGGTTATAGACTTCTTCAGCCACATTCTCATGATATAATAATTAGAAGAGATGTTAAATTTGATGAAAATATCTTGGCCTGCGAGCCTAACTTGGCGGGTGTGCCATCTTTGGCCTGCGAGCCT